>JBBMFX010115625.1:3976-23041 GCA_037832545.1 Rhabdalestes septentrionalis | reverse complement strand
GTGATGTAAAATTCGCTTGAGAAGCTTCTCGCGACCAGCCTCCACCCTGATTGTTGGCAGTGCAGTGGCACTTGGCAGCTTGGCAGACAGCGAACCTGCAATAGGATAGCGTTACCACACGTTTTGAGATCTTTTTAAACGCGTTATCTAAAACATTAATAATGTTTGAATAAAGTAACGAATATGCCCAACATATTTTTTTTTATTTTCTTGGATTTTCAAGACGTGCCGCGTGGATCACCCGGGGCTTTTGAAGTGAGATTCGGGGCCTCAGTCCCCAAAGCCACCCCCAAGCTCCGCCCCTGTGTATAGTCAAAAGACCACAAAAAAATTCCCCTAAACTATTAGTGCTAACCAGGCCTCATCCCAGCATATTAAAGCTCACAGGAGCTGTCATCCTTCAGCTATTTTGACTCTAGCTGTGACCTTTCGTCTGTTTCACTCTTAAATACACTAGATCAAGCTACGTTCCCCACATCTTTTCTCTTTGTGCCATGCTTTCAACAGCTGTTCACTTTTAAAACAGTAAACCAGAAAAACAAATGGTCCTTTAGACCCAATGGTCTCACATTAGATGTCAGCCTGCTCCGCTTTTCAAGCAGCCATTGTAGACAGAGTGAACTGGGGTTCCAAAAAAGTTAGTTTAAAATAGAAAATATTCTCCAACACTATAATGACTAATCATTTATGAACTATTCCATGTTTCTATAAAAATTCTTTCTAAAACATTTCATATTATTAATCCCATTTATTTCAAGCTTTTTTAGTTTTCCTCTTCATTCCATGCTACCATCTGCCGTTCATTGTGTTTAAAGATAATTTTCAAAACAAAGGTAAAGCTAAAAAACGTTCCTATCCAGCTTCTAATCAGTCTTTCCTTGATGAATTTTGGGGCCAGAAAATCCGTGAAGAACTGAACATTTGTAAGAAGCCTATTTAAAGGAGAATGTATTCTAATACACTACATCTGCATCTGTAGAAAGCTTATTCAGCTTTCCTCATGTTTATAAGCGTAATGACTTTTTAATGTATTCTGCGGTCCTCTTTGTTTACTACTGGTGACTTTATTAAAACATAACTTTCAAAATAAATGTAACATAAGTCATTCTAACACAATGCCTGGTCTCCCATCCATGTGCTCACCAGGACTCACAATGTCCTTTGTAGGCAGATAAGGACATTTAGGCTGAGAAAAGTAAATGTACTGCATCACTCCATATAAAAAGCCAATAGATTAATCTCCTGACAACCATTTGCATTATTAATAATGAACAAAATATGGAAAAAGTAATTAAAATGTAAAATCACAAATTTCATTTATTGACTCTAAATAAATGCACATGTGTGAGTACAAACTAATGCACACAACAAGAAGAATTCTATCAAAGGATGAATGACAATTTTATACTTTTTAACATAAAATGTCAGATGAAGGCATTGCAGGTCACATTGTGGACTTCCATGAAAATAATTAAATGCTGTAATTCATGCAAAATTTCCAAAATGTGAATCAAAATATTTATCATATACATTTTTGAAGGAGATATTAAACCTCATGTTATAAATGTAACTGCAAATGGAATTAATGATGCCATTAATCTTAAAACAAAAATTCATTATGCAAGGGAAATCCTTTTTAGAAATGTAAAATATTTTAATATTTATCATAGTTTAGAGATATATTATCCAGACTTTATGGATATATAAAGGACTTTACATGTACATTTTTGATTACGAAATACAATCACTGTAGATGTATCTTCAAAAATACAACTGAGGTCTCATTGTCTCACCAATGTTGTGCCTGCGGACATCAGGGTGTCCCCAAGGACCACACGAGTAGCCCACGGACCGGTCCAAAATATAGAACAACTTACCAGTGAGCAACGTCTAACATGTAATTTTATCCTGTTGCTATTCTTCTTTAAGTGCTTTTGCATTTATATCTATTTGAAAATGACAATATAAAAAAAA
Source organism: Rhabdalestes septentrionalis (assembly GCA_037832545.1). NCBI lineage: Eukaryota > Metazoa > Chordata > Actinopteri > Characiformes > Alestidae > Rhabdalestes > Rhabdalestes septentrionalis. The sequence continues at coordinate 21,067 of JBBMFX010115625.1, read as the reverse complement.
CACAATTAAAACATGTTTATCATGCATGAAGTTTAGGTAAACTCTGTACTAGTATTTGAAACTGGTAGCCCTTCGTTTGGCTGGGTACCCGTGATGTAGCTCTCAGTTTCAGAAAGGTTGGTGACTCCTGGTCTAATTGTTTATCTTAATACCTGAGATATATTTTCCCAGCAGAAAGACTGGGGGTAGAGGGATGTCTGTTTTTATAGCATAATGTTTAAAAATAGAAACACAGATAAAAAGTTGCAATGGGATAATGAATTGAGTTATGTTCCCTAATTAACTAAGGATACCACCCAAGTTCTAATTTAGTTCTCTTGCTACCTTTAATAAAAACACACATAAATAAATAATATACACACACTGTATATACACACACACATTATACTTTACATATATACACACACACACACACACACACACACACACACACACACACACACACAAATATATAAAAATGCTTACATGCTTAGATGCAAAGTGCTGTTGACTTCATAATGTAGCATCAAATACTCCTAGCAGAAATGAATAAAGGTCTGATAGACATGTAGGAAAATTTACTTAATGTTAAATTTCAAACGTAAATATTTTCATGCTCTGAAAATCAACTTTCACCATGAAAACTGCAATGAAAACTGGAATTTTACCTTGATATCTGATATTAATTTAATGGTCTGATATTAATTTCAGTCAGATCATATAACATGTTGTTGATTAAAATGTTAATTAGCATATTAATATTCAGAACATAAACAGAATATGGCAACATTAGGATAAGGCACATCATTTAAATACCTGATCTTGTGTTCTAAATATATATTTCAGTTCTTATGCTGTAGTGAAATTAAACATTTTTTAAAAACACATATTTTCTTATTAGTTCAGCATAACAATATTAATAAAAGGACAGATAGTAAATATATATTGGCGGAATATTTTATATGTTTACCATTAATGTCCATAACCAAATCCATAGGAACAGGGGCACCAGAAACATTTTTAATGTGGGGTGCATGCATCGGGAAGGGGGAGTGGGGTCGGGAGGTTGGGGTTGCTATTATGATTCCAGCACACGTTTTGAAATATCATTATCCATAAACTTCTGGTTGCTTCAGAATATTCAAGCTATATTACAGTTTTAGCTTTATTTGTAGATGAGTGTAAGTGCACATTGTATTTTAACATAAAGCTACAGATATATAAGTTTATAGTAGGGCTGGGAATTTAACGCGTTAATTAGATTAATTAATCACAGGAAAAAATAACACGTTAATATTTTTTATGCAATTAATGCTTTAAGCTCTGCCACTAGTTGGCAGGCATGTAGAACCTCAATTCAAGACCAAAAATACATCATCTTCCCGAATCACTGCTGCATGAGCAGCCAGGGAACGCAGTTCAGTCCACAGATTGAGAGGACGCGTGTGAGATTTGTAAGAAAAATACGTCAAAATGGCTAATAAAAAGTTGTCCCGTGATGTCTTGTGAATGTTTTTTGCCAAATCTGACTTGGAAGTGGAATATTTGGAAACGACGCTCGGGCATCTCCCGGTTCAACTTTGGAGCGCAGCTGCGCCATAGCATTATAAGCCTTGCATTAGTTGTCTCCAGACCTCCAGAGGGGCTCAGCGCTACACGGCCGAAGTGTGTGAGAGAGAGCTGGGGGACGTAGGAGAGGCAGCAGGGTGATCTGGGTCTGAATAAGAATGGAAATAGCGATGATAATGGTGGCTGGGTTTATTCGAGAAACGAGGAATTGTATCTAAAATTTACAACTGTCATACACTGTAACCTAATTCATAGGTTTGGTTCAGTCAGTGATTAAAATATCATGACCATTGTAGCCTAAGTTATAGGCGTGTATTCAGTAATAAATGATAAATAAAACTGCATCTTGTAACGTTTATATGTATGGGCGATTAAATGCGATTAATTAGATTAATTAATCGTCACATCAAAATGTTTTATCACTTGACAGCACTATTTTATAGTGAATGTGTTCAGATTCCAAGTATTATGGAAGTCAAAGGACTCTTGAGACAAAGCCTGGTCTATTCTTTTGGCCTCTTGTTATTTACCCAGAAGCGGATATCACATTAGCAGAATATTATGCGGTTGATTGTAATATTATGCTGTTTCAAGGAGTCAATCCCCCAAAAAATGATTCTGTGATTCTAGACATTTGGCAATTGTAAGTCAACTACAAAGGTTTGTACTCAGTTTCACTCTGTGATTTTCAACTTTACATACACCCACATTCACATGGACAGTGAGACACGTAAAGCTAGCTGAATGTTAGACAATGTGGTAAACAAACCCTTTGCTGTTTGTAAGCTAGTGTTCGTGCTCCAATTTCCATGTAGTAGCTAAATATAATTAACTACATCCTTTTTATTTTTGCCCTGAAATCCTTACCTGCATATACACATATATCCACTTACATATTGATCAGACTATAACATTTAGACCATTGTGTTTGCTTTCATTCTGTATACAATTTATGAATGTAACCGTGAGTGACCTTGATTCTGGTGAGACTGAACGCAGTTCAGTTCTACGGAAGTTCGTCTAATTTTAGAGAGCCATTTTTTTGGTTCCTAAATGGCTCTTAGTTTATTATCATATTTAGCATTATGTTTTATCTTTCTGTGTTGATAAAAATGTGGGGAGCAGCTCTCATTCACTGGGAGTCAGCTCTTCTGATTCACTACAAAGCATCAGCTCTTCTGATTCACTAGAAAGAACAGGCTCGTAGTAGCAGGCTAACATAAGAGCATGCCTCAGCAGAAATGCACATGGGAAATAAGCTTATAATAGGAAGAAATGTATGTTTAGTACAGCTAAATACTGAATGTTTGAGATTTTGAGCTTAACTAGTTTGATATGGTTTAAACTGTGGAAAAGTGGACGCTGTTATATCTGCAAATGATATTTTGAATGGAATAAGACACAGTCATGGATTGCCCCATCCAAAGCCTGGATCTAAACAATTTGAAAGCAGTGTAGGATAATTTTTACAGAGTACAGACTACAAAAGTAAGAAAATCTCCAAAGAAGTGCTTAGGAATTTCCTTCATAAAATCTGGAGAAATAATTCTGAAGACTACATAATGAAATGACAAGAAATCTTGCCTAAGAGTATTAAGGCTGTGAGCAGTTGTCATAATGGTGTTCCTATGAAATACTGTATGACTGCACCTACTGTCTCGATTACATAGGAATCCCTATTAAAAAATAAGGGGTGGCTCAAGACTTTTACACTGTGCTGTGTGTATTTGTATTTTAACAAGAGCTAAGACAAGTTATAGTTTCATGACCTTGACAGAAGTTAGAGCACTGCTCTCTCCCTCACTCTGATTGTCCACATCTTCATCCTCGTCTTCTTCCCCTTCTTCCTCATCTAGTTGAAGACTTCCAGAAGAAAAACGCATGCGCGCTAGAGGGCCAGAACGTACCATTTTGCCCAGAGCAGGGCAGTAGTAGGGATAGAAAGGGTCTGAGTCAGAATCACTGTAATTCCCTGTACCAAGGACACACAAAGAAGTGGGCCTTTCTGGCAAGGGGGAAGTGCTCAGAGGGAGGAAGGTAGGTCTAGGAGGAACCTGGTGACGTGAAAGGTGAGGATAGTACCCCAGAGGCCGAAATTCTGAAGCATGGGCAGCAGCTGAGGAAGCAAGTGTAGGTCTCTGGAATTTTACATTTGGCTGGCTTGAGGCTCGGCGGGGTAATCCGGTTTGAAATGTGGAGTCATCGCTGTAGTGCCCTGCCTCTGTCCTTCCCATGTTGAGCCTTCTGTTCAAGCCTGTCCCTTGATCTCCTGCAGTCAGAGGGTACGGTCTTGATCCAGCAACTCCCAGTCCAGAAAGCCGGAGCCTCTCTAAATGTTGCTGTCGTCGTGGTGGTGATAAAGATGAAGCAGGTGAAGAGGAGTGGCCAGTCTGCCTGGACAAATGCTTCAGAGGAGTGAGACTATGATGAGCTTGCGTTAAGCGGTCCAGAGATGAAGAGGTATGGTCTTGAATCAGGTATGGGTATGTTGGTAGAGGAAATGTAGGCAGTACAGGATGGAACTGCAGGTGGGGACTATTGGGATAGAGAAGGACCAGGTGCTGAGTATTGGGTGACTGCTGTCTTCTTGCCCGCAGCCTTTGGGACACCCTGCCTCGACGCTCTGCTCCTGATGCAGACATAGAACGTGGCTTTTGAGATGCAGACTTGCTTGAAAAGGCAGGGTTTTGTGACAAAGGCCTAGCTTGCTTAAGCTCATCAGAAAACACTTCCATGTGCTGCTCAGAGACAGCAAAATGTGGGAATGGATGGACATGTTCATAGACCTGTAGAAACACATATAAAGGTGCTCAGACACAAGAGGAAAGACATTTAAAGGCATGCCAGGAAAGTGCAGTGCTTAGAGAGTGCATCTAGAAGGCACCTGGTCACATGTTGAAAATACCCCAGATCTCTGATATATGAGAACTGCTGAGGAACAAGTCTGCTCTTTCTGCTTTAGAGAAGTATATAAATATTTTGGTGTCCTGTGCTGCACTGTATTTTATCCAAAACCAGTTGACTGAAGCAGAAAGTGATGTGCTCCTTGTCACATAGTCACATTCCCTGATGATTTGCAACACAACACACACAAAACTGTAGCAAATCTGCAGTTGTTAATCACCCCATACCTGTTTGGAAACCTCAGTGAGTAAGTCAGGGGACGATTTGCATTGCCGGGATTCATGGTCAGATTTGCAGAGTGACCTGACAATAATGCACACACACACAGAGGAGGAACATATTCAATCTTATGCTGAACTAACAAAGGGTTTTGCTCAAACAAGGCTCTCTAAACAGACACCAAAATAAAAAAAACTACAAGGCTTACCTCTCAAATGGTAAATGTTTGTGGTCTCCAGTCCCTACACACTCTAAAAGTTGCTTCTGTGTCCTGCCACTGAAGAAATCAAGCACATATGAGAAGACAAACAAAAAAAAATTAGTTCTCCATTTTTGTACCTTGACTAAAACCTTTGCTTTTAGATTAATCTGTTCATGCAGAGACAAAGCAGAACAAATTTTCAAGATAAACATTATCACGGCTTTGTCTTTGTTTTATGTATTATAGCCGATTGGATTTACACAGTGAAGTGAAGAAATAAATGCAGTGATATAAATTGGATAAATATGCTAATTAAATTATGGTAGTTAATTATGTTTATTATGGTTGTTAAAATGTTTAATGTACCATATTAAATGTAAGATATTGAATTAACAAAAAATTCTACCATACTTGTGACCATTCAAGATTTTTGGAATTCAGCCTTACATTGCAGTTACATAGCTAATGTAGATAACAATTGTCACCCAAATTGTTTCCATAACAATTCTCTCAATATGCTACAACCACATCCAGTAAATTTAAATTAATCTAATCCAAAATCCAAACATGATTATGACTAATTTAGAAATACATTGGAATTCTCTGGAATGGTTGCCTGAAGCAATTTTATTAACCTGCCTGTAATGTCCATATTAATTTCACAATTTCCAAAGCCACATGAAAAAACTTGGTTCGACATTCATGAGCTAGATTTTTAATCAGTATTAGAGAGGTTTTGGGAATGTATTTCTGGAAATCATCTGGGTGAATACTGACTTCTAATAGACAATAGCTACATTATTTCCATACTTCCACTCCTAAACCAAAGAGCCATAAGTCACTTTATAATTTGCTTTGGCTGATTGACTACCTGTTTATATTTACCTGTATCTGAAGCTGGATCCCTTGCTGGAGAGGAGAGACTTGTGATGTGCCTTGGGCTCTTCTGCCAGGCGAAAGAAGGCATGATACTCCACACACATCTTCCAGAACGTTTTGCAAACGTCTCTACTTGCCATGGTGAACTCAACCATGTCCCTCCGGGAAGGCTGTGTATACAGCAAAACCATAGAAAATGATCAAAGACCACAGAAGGGCCCAGGCTTTGGTATTAACAGATGGGGTTTTCCATGTCATCAAGACTCAATAGAGTTAACTGTTTTAGCTGGACGAGCTTCATGATGCGTGGACTTTGGGAGTAAAAGAGAAGCTGAACAGGAAGCCTGTGTTTGGAGTTAAATTTTCATAACAGACTGTTTGGGAGTTTTTAGTTCATAGGAGAAGGTCCTCCAGCATTTCATGAACTCTTGAATACACTGTGTGATATTGTGCGTGCCCACTCAGCAAAAGGAACTTTGAGTTTGCATAAAAGTAATGTGTGCCTTGGAAACTCTGTCTATGTGTGCATCCAGTGCCCTCAATGGCCAAGACAAAGAAACGCATACAAACTAATATTTTAGGAATAACAGTGATTTGGTCATAAATAATCATAGTGTTTTGCCAGGATGAGATTTGGGACAACGCACAACCTGTTCAAGGGTTTTAATAGTTGTCAAGTGTCCTTTTGTGATTAGACAACAGTCTTACAAAGAAAAAAGCTCTGAATTAAATCTTCTATATTAGCAAAAAGTAGAGCACTTTGCATTATAGGTGTCTTTAAAGTAATTATGCAAATTTCAGCTAAGTATTTGCTGTTTTTACTAGATTTCCTGAATATGGCTTTGCTCAGAATTTTACAGAATGTCTTGTTTGGTTTGTTTAACTGTATGTTACTGGTGAACTCCAGTTTAAGTGAATTGTTCTGCCCACTGAATTGTTCACTTTAGGGGCACAATCTGGGGATTTGTTGCAGGGCTGGTGTCACACCCATCTTCAAAATCCAAGTAAAACTGGCTGCAATGTGAAATGTAATCTTAAAAAGTTAATTGAAAATTGAAAATCCATGTACAACAGCACAAGTAGAACCTCAACCAATCAGCCAGATCTCAACCCAACTTATGCCTATGGGAGATTTTGAATCTTCATGTTGGGAAAGTACTCTCCACCACCATTAAAAGTAAAAGTGGGTGAATATCTTTTCGAAGAATGGTTTTCCATCCCTTCATTACTGTAATGTTCCGCGAGATGCTGCCCTCGGACTGGACTGGTGGTAAATAGGGGTGTGCAGAGCGGCCACTGTTTGTATCTGTATTTGTATTTGTTAAAAGGGAAAATTATTCATATTCGTATTTGTATTTGTATTCGGGTAAAATTCATAATGCAACGCGCAAACAATGTCAGAATCTCCTCTTGAACTTGAGCGTGTGATGGGGGAGGGGGCAGGGAAGCGGAATATCTAAAAGTGAAAGTGATCAATCGGTCACACGTGAACACTCCACTGCACACATTGTGAACAGCACGAAATTCCTCCTCTGCATTTAAGCCCATTCACCAAGTGAAGCAACGGGCAGCTATGAATTCTGCACCCCTGTGGAGAAGTTTGTGGAGACGGTCTCGGGGAGCAGTGTGTGGGGAGCGGTGTGTGGGAACGGTACTTACTCAGGGTTCCTGCAGTCGGGAGGATGGACCCACGACTTTCTGATCGCAGGGCGAGTGCACAAACCACGTGAGTGTGTAACGCAAATACTTGTAAAAAGTATTTGTCTGAATACGGTATTCGTAAAAAAACACATTATTTGTGCCAATCCGAATACCGTGTTTGTATTGAAACTCACCCCAGCCTCAGTGTGGAGTTTGATGAGGAAGTGCCTCCTCTTGAAGCTTAGTTTGCGGATCTTAGCCCAGCTGAAAGTATTTATCTTTGTGTTACCCTAAGAACAAGGCAAAACTATAGTATTAAGTGGCAGCAGTAGTAGTAAACATCAGTTCCTGTTCAAAAAGAAATGGCCTGTCTCAGAGATGGGTATTCATTTGTGCATGTTACCTGAAATACGAGCACACCCATGTGAGTGACAGCAAGATTGATCCTCATGCCTTCTCCATCATGGGCAGGATGTGGTCGAATGCCATACATATCCAGCTTCCGAGCGACCTCCAGTAGATGTATGTCTGACTGGTCAGGAGTGTTACCTCTGTTTACAAGAAGACACAATATTCTTTTGATATCAAAATGTGAACTTGAAACTTTTGATACTGACTTTGAATAGAATATGTCTCCTACAGTCCAATTTCAAGTCACTCTCTCTAATCACACTCTAGATCCCTTTGACACATTTTAATATCAGTATAAGATCACGGCCCAACTTAAGACTCAGGTGGAGGAAGACTTTCTGAAGAGACTGTAAAATGATCCCACACATTAGACTACACATAAATATCTGACATGGTGTTTCCAAAAATGATAATAATACATATATTACATTATTATAACTTATGTGAATCTGTATTAGTAAACATTTGTTTTTGTTGTGTAAGAAACTGTATTATTTGGGCAATAATATCTAAAATGTGTATGTGTGTTTTTCTTGATTTCATTCTTAAGAAAAGAAGTAAATTGACATTCTTCAAAAATGACAAAAAACATACAGCCTATATAATTGTGATTTTCTTAAGACCATGATTAAGAGTTGTCTTCTTTGTCTTATTACAGAACAGTAGACTCAATTTACTCTGCCTGCAGCAAAATATGTGCTTTGCTTGGTTGCAGCAGTCTGAGTATCTGTTTTGATTGTGAAAGTGATGTCTACCTGTGCTTCTTGTGAAAGCGGATGATCTTGTGGTCAAGGTACTCTTGGTTTGGCACATACTGCTTATTCTCTAAGTGATGAGCATCCAACTCTTCATCATAATCCCCTAGTTCTGCTACAGAGACCAAAGAGACAAGGAAAAAAAATGACAATATTTTATTTATCTTGTGATCAATGGTAGGGAATTCAGAACCAGTCCCACTATTACTGCTGGATAGTAATAATACAATATCATAGTATTTTCCAAAATAAATCACGAAATATACTCTTATTTTAAATAAGTACAGTTAATGAACCATATGGCCAGTAGCTATTAATTATATAAATGATAAAGTCACTGCTATTAAACAAGTGGTAAACATATAATATTGAATTATATGTTTCTTTTTTATATTCAAGACCATATACATGAACAGAGACAGTGAAATTCTGTTTTATTGTGTTTATTGTGACACCCCTAATGTGTACATATATATGTTCAGAGTTTGTGGCAAATAGCAAATAGAAATAAACATTTTTGCTTCATTCAACGCAATTTATAATTTTTCATGCATTGTAGTGTTAAATTATTGAGATTTTTTTTTTTTACAAATTTAAATAAATCAAAATAAATTATTTATTATTATTGTATCTTCTATAAACTTAAGAAATCTTGCTCTTATTCTTGATGAAGACCTGTCTTTCTCACCACAGGTTGATCAGATCCCCAGAACATGCAGACCAGATCTCCAGAACATATTCTCTACAACATCAGAAGAATCCGGCCCTTTCTCACCATGAAAGCTACACAGATTCTCATACAGTCTCTGGTCATATCCAAACACTTTACTGGCTGGACTTCCACTGAAGGTAACTAAACCACTTCAACTTATTCAGCATGCAGTCGCAAGTTTAGTCTTCAACGTTCCTGACTTCACTCACACCACACCCTTATTAAGATACCATTACTGGCTCCCTGTAGCTTCTTGCATTAAGTTCAAGTCCCTAACACTTGCTTTGAAAGCCATGAATGGACTTGCACCCCCATAAATAACAGCATTGATCAAGCAATGTATTTCTTCTCGTCCTCTCAGGGCTTCAAGCATGGCTCGTCTTGAGCATTCACTGTTCAAAGGAAGAGCGAGACTTGCGACAAGACTCTTCTCAGTCCCACAGTCGTGGAACAAACTCCCTCTTCCTATCAGACCTGCGGACTCCCTCGCAGTCTTCAAACATCGCCTGAGGACCCTCCTCTTCAAGGAGCATATTGATAACAAATGATGTCTCTCTTTTCTCTCACTTCACTTGCTTACTACTACTTAAAAAAAAAAAATCCCTTCCTAACTTATTTTCTGACTTACAGTATCTTGGTTGAATTGCGGATGTTGACTTAAGTTTAGCTTTGCAGGTCTAAGATACAGACATGGACAGTACTTGAGCACTGAAGTACATCACTCTGGATAGATTAAATGCCTTAAATATAAATGTAAATTCAGCTAAATTTACATAAAACTCTACCCCAGTAAATCCACACGGATCAGCAATCACAGTTTCAGTCCATCAAATTTTGTTTTTTAAGAACCGAACTACTAATTGTTTGCTGCATTTTTTTGCTTTTGTGATATCCAAGTCTTGTTCAGCATGCCCCCTCGCCCCCTTGCCGGGTTGCTAAGCACTGTGCCCTAAACAATCAGCACGAGTGGGTGTGACGGATGAGGCTTGGTCGTCACAACTTTTTTCATGGCCATATTGAATTTTTCATGTATTGTAGAGCTAAATTATTAAAAAATATATAATTGACAAATTTTGTAAATATTAACCTAAATTCAGTTCGATTTCCTTACAGACTATAATTGTGTAAATATTTTAGAACTGTCCAGAGAACACAATGAAAGCTGGCATATCCTGGGATGGTGAAATACAACTTTACTAAATTGTGGAAAGTTAGACAATCACATTTTTTTTCTCCTTCCTGCTAATTGTGTCTGCTTCCCTTTAATGCAGTCCAGAATTGTTCATATTTTTTGTTTTGCTCTTAAAGCCCTGTAATATTTTACTGTAAATTAAATGAATTTATTACTGAATTTACCCTGCTTCTACCACAGAAAACAACAGTGCATAGCAAAGAAAACGCATGTGCATAAATTGCATTACAGTCTATAGAGGTTTAACATTGGTATTTTATATTCTAGTGGTGCGGGAGTTCAGTGTACTATGTACAGTATGTGTACATTGGTTTACAGTTATATGTTACATGTTAGTTACCTTGCAATATATGGGAGACCAGCAGGGCGGCGCTATTGTCATTACAGGTGAGGCTGCCATTAGACAAATCTTGTTTTATCTGTAGAGCAAATAGATACCTACAGAAAATCAGTACAAGTGTTAGCAGGTGGTTAAATCCCCTCATGCTCATTTGTGATAATATTATTATTTCTAATCAGTTATACAATGTAATAAGACACACACAATAAACACATTTTGTGCAGCAGCTTGGCATACCTGGTCAAGACTTTCTGCAACTGGCCTGGGTCGGGTGGAAAAAACTTCACAATAAAACGGAATGCCAGGTCACTAGTACCTAACGGGAACAAATATAAAGTGACCAGTGCCTCAATATCATAAAAACTTTATAAATCAGTATATGACATCTCATTGAGTTTCTAAATTGGTTTTATGTATATTTAATTCATCTGCAGAAGAAATGTGCTTTTATTCAGCTTCTGATTCATTCAGTTAAATTTGATCAAATTCATTTGGAAACTTAAAGACAACAAAATACCACATACTCACACTTGATCTGTTTAGACAGGGGCTTCAGAAGTTCCAGCCATACCTGGAAGGTTAATATACATCAAAATGTTTATGCTTGTCCTGTGCAAACAATATCAGTTGATAAGATCTCTGAACAACTATGATGATATTGCTAGAAAGTGTTCCACAGGTAACAAAGAGGATCAAACAGGTAACAAAGAGGATCACGTTAACATCTAGTTAAATAGAAGACATTCTAACAGTAGTTTTGGTCCAAACTAGAGCATAAACTTGACAGCAAGATAAGGATTTTTATATGGGCTCAGGGGTATTTGTGTGCAACTGCTACCAGAATTTCTCCCTTTATGACATTTGCAGTCGACAAAAACAGCTGATTACTGAATGACTACAGTATGATGACAGATTCTGTTTTCTAGCAGCAGAGTTAATGAAGTGTGCAAGAAATGCAAATACTTAAATGCAAAGACAATAAAAAACAACAACAATTGGATATAGAATATGCAGTGTCTAAGAAATAATGCATTTTTGCATTGGTAGCTGTGGTGTAAATGTGATTTCAGAGTGATTAAGTATGATTGTGTTGTGTGGTGAAGTGTGTTCCATTGCCCTTAAAGGAAGTGTCAAGTCATGTCAAGTCAAGTAGGTGTTTAATGTCATTACAGCCTGTTGGATTGTATTTCTCATATTATCATTCACGCCCAGTTCTCATGCATCTGTTTTCCTTAACTGCTTTCTTAGTTAATTTCTTATTTGTGTTTACTTAGCCATAAGTGTATTCTTCTTTTCTTTTTATAGATATGCTGACACTCACACAAGGTGTTTACTTAAGACAATTATGTAACTTGCTTCTTGTATACAAGATTCAGTTATTTTCCTGTCTCCACACTCATTTCTCTGTATTGAATCTCAGGATGCGCACCTCTGTAGTTTGCACTTTAGGGGTGTGTTTACACTGGCCAGATTTACTGAAAATCTTCTTGTCTCTCTCTGTTTGATCAACTGTCTGGGGGGAATTAGATCACTCTCCCTGACACAGCCCTATACACAATACACAGTGAAAGGGATCAATGTTCCTCGATGACCATGAACACAGAACACCAGAAACACATACAAAACACAGACCACCAGAAAGAACAAAAAGCAGACAACCACAAGACTACACCCATGCAGGCAGGACACGACAACAGAGAGGGTTAAAAAAACATGAGAGCAATGTTTTAATAATTCACAGTGTAAGACAACTAACATACTGTCGATAGGGATAGTAAAAGTACCAGTGTGAAGGAATGCAGTGTTATGACAAACAGCATTCCTTCACTGTCAGGGAGGCAGTCTCCTCCGGGAGGCTGAACGAGAGGATCACGCTGTCCGAGTGAAACCACCCTCTCCAGCCCCCACCCATCCACCCTTAGCCTACTACGCCCCCCCAAAAAAATCACAAGGGTATTTTTTCATCCCTTTGGGGCCGAGGATGGTGTTTGGCCCCTCCTAACACCCCTGCTAGTCCCCCAAGTAACCCCACTACCCAGGCTAAGTCTGAGGATATGGGACAGACTGGATCTGGGCAGACAGGCACGTGGCTGGCAGGCGCGGGACAGGCAGGTGCAGGGCAGCCAGGCACGGGGCTGACAGGCACAGGGTTGACAGGAGCAGGGCAGGCAGGAGCAGGGCAGGCAGGAACAGGGCAGATAGGAGCTGGGCAAACTGGAACCCCTGCTAGTCCTCCCAGAAACCCCATTAACCAGGCCCCTGCCAGGAACATGGAGTGGACTGGGGCGTCTAGGCTTCCCTGACCAGATATTACAGGGACGGGACAGACGGGAATGGGGCAGGCAGAACCGGGGCAAACCGGAAAAGAGCAGACCGGAACAGGAACTTCTGGGACAGGGCAGACTGGGGCACCACCATCCTGGGCTCCATCATCCTGGGCTCCACCATCCTGGGCTCCACCATCCTGAGCTCCACCATCCTGGGCTCCTCCATGTGATCGGGCCGTGGCAGTTCCAGTGCGGGCTCGTGCCCTGGCGGCTCCAGCGTGAGGACGTGCTCCAGCCGCTCCAGCATGGCCTCGTGCTCCCGCGGCTCCAGCGCGAGGACGTGCTTCGGCCACTCCAGTACGGGCTCGTGCACCCACAGCTCCGGCACGACCTCATGCACCCTTGGCTCCGGCGCGAACTTGTGCACGGTCAGCTGCGGCCTGGGCTCTTGGACGGGCCTCTTGTCGACCGCGCCATGATGGGAGTTGGCGGTGGTCATGGCGGACAATGGGGAAGCCACAGGCGCTCAGCGTCTCTTGCTCCTATGTTTGCTGGCAGGCGGAGAGAGGTGAAGAAACTCTGGGAGGCTCTCGTCCTCTGAGCCCCTTTGGAAGCCTCTCCCAGGGCAGCTCCCAGGGGTCCCGGTTGTCCTCCTCTGAGTCCTCCTCACTCCATGCTTTTTATCCAGGCGGAGGGGTTGTCGCACAGAGCGTGGCCTCTGTGTGCTTTTTCGATGTCCTTTTTCGAGGTTCCACTCGCGGACCTCTCAAACCTCTTCTGAGGTGGGATGCTGACAGGAGACCAGGGATCCATGAAGGGGTTTTTATTAAACAAAAGCAAAAGAGAAACCAAAACAAGGCACAGTGGCCGGCAGGAATAATATAACAAGGCAAAACAGGAACACACACAGGGAAAATGAGGCGACAACATGGGTAGTGAGGCGATGGACACATAAAGGTGAACTAACAGAAACAGACTTAAATACAGAACTAAACGGGGACTAAACAAGAGACAGCTGAAACCAATAATAAAGGTAATACACAGAGACACACAGTGATACACACCAAACCAAAACAGAACAGGATTTCAACATAAAAGTCCTTGAAAACAGAAATAAAAACCTAACAAAAAGGCAGTGGCTAAAAGAGGCCACTGATCGAACGGTTACAGATGTACAAGAGTAGTTGTTTCATTCTATTCTAGGTCTGGGATATCAAAGCCATTGCTAAGCCCAATAATACCTGTTGTTCTGGATGGAATAATTTAAATGATTACATTAAGTTCCCTTACACAGGCCAACATCAAAAGGTAATTTTTTTTAGGATTACTTTTAAATTTGACCATTTTTTTTTCGGGCACCGTCCTGTTGGCAGCACTCACTTCATTTATAGCTGTAGTAACCTGTTGCCACTCACTGCATTTCTTTCTGTTTGTCACCCCTCTGCTGTGACCAGCAAACAAAGTTCCCCTGCAAGCGCATATATTTCGATCTCAGAGAAATTTCTCTTCTTACTTTTCCCTTCAGTGGCCACAACACTTTTTTCAGGTTCACATCGGGCTTAAATATTCATGAGGTGATTTGGATTTACCATGTATGGTTGAACGGGGGCGTGTCGAATGTGCGGCAAATCCACGTGCGAAAAATCCCAGGTAGGGTGCGATTTATAAAGCTGAATTTGCTTGGAGTTTTCATAAATCTGACTTTTCCTTTGCTTACGCTATTTTTGTCTTTTGGTCGTAGGCACACGTTCAGTATGACTTCTACGCAAAGTTTTATAAATGAGAGCCCTGGTCTGAGCACAGGTTGTCAGTTTCTTAGTATTATAAATACTAAAAGTAATTCACCATGTCCACGCAAGGAAGGCCTCACCAGCACAGACAGGTGAAGCTGTCCTCTAGTTGGTGATTACCAGAATAAGGTGCCACATGCACCATGTATCACCAGTGTCCTAGAAGTGACCATGGAGATTTTCTGTGCATGTGCTTGCTTCACTAGTCTTATAGCCTCGGACAAGATGGGCCTTGCTGTTCAGGGCCGATTTGTCACATGACCTGAAGGCATGGTCACAGGTTGTCAGCAGTGTGTGTACCATTGCAGTCATCCATGGCTCCTGGTTGGGGCATGTCAGTGGAGGCAATGACATTACTCTTTGCAGTCAGATTTGAAGCTGCTTTTAAACCGGCTTGGAATGTTTGATGAATGGTCTGTATGCTGGGATCAGGCAAGGGTAGGGCTTGGCGAAGTACACACCAGTGATATTTGTGTTCAGTTTGATTGCCACCCCACCTTGAAATGTCTACACCAGCATTTCTCAAATTTATTTGACCTGGGGACCTGTCATGTCAGGCTTTGGGGCTTCAGGGCCCTGCAAATATGGAAATTTTAACCCTGCTCCCCCCGAGCCCGTGCACCTTGTGTTCAAACCCAGACCGGCCCAACACATTAACTGTAAATATCTGCCCAGTTCGTAATTTGGGGGGGAGTTCAAAAACTCACACTCTCGAGCTTCGAGCCACTCAAATGCTGACTCCTGGCCAGGACCAGGCCGGCCCGGGGATAGTAGCAGGAAATATCGGGCCGACCTGACCTGCGGGCTCGGGCTGGGTTCGGGTTCGGGCAGAGAATCTAAATTCTACTGTCAGTTAAGAAAAAGCGGTCTCGCACATATACGTGAGTGGAAGACACTGAGATCAGAGCTGGGTCTGACCGAATTTTGATTGCTGCAGAACCGAGGCTCCGCAGACCGGCGGAGAAGTTCTCAAGGCCCGGCACCGGTCGGCAGCCCATAGTTTGAGATACGCTGGTCTACGACAATGTTTCTCAAACTTCTCAACATCAAGGCCCACCTATCTATCACAAGATGTTGCCAAGGCCCACTTGGCCACATTAGATGATATTAAATAACCAATTGTGGACCAATGGCCTGTTTCGATATTTGATTCACGGCCCAATCAAACGCTTTCAAGGCCCACTGGTGGTCCCCGGCCCAGTGGTTGAGAAACCAGGGTCTATACCACTGGTTCTCAACCTTTTTTGAACAAATGCCCTAGACCTCATCATGAGCCTCTTAACACATCCCGCACACACACACACAAAGAAATAGGCTATTATCATAATTGACAGATGGAGCTTATGAAACTATATGGCCTAATAATAATAATGAGGATGATGATAAGCATGGTTATATAAGTGTTGCCTTTGAGTTGCCTTCTGAAGACTATGTTTAAAGAAAGACCCCAAGTTGGTCGGCTTTATGCTGAGATGCTGGCAAGCCAGGTTTGTGGAGCAATATCAAAATAATTGCAATAGCATTGCTCCTGCTGCCCCTGTCCTGAACAATCAAATATTAGAATATACATTTCTTATGTGCTGCACTGGCTTGAAGAACGGAGCTAACGCTACCTGTGTTCTAGACGGACTACTTAAAGGGCTGACACACGCGCAACACGCACACCCACCACCCCCAAACACACGCACAACATGTGCACGCAGATGGAGACAGAATCAGAACCCCAAGTGGTCAGGGTGGTCCTGAGCCGGGTCCTGTCCAGTCCGTCTGTCACATACAAAACACAAGATCTTATATACTCTATGCCCGGCATAATCTTAGAAGACGTCCCATCTGAGGTGTCCGAAGCACATTGGAGGATCCCATAAAAGTTATTGTCACTCATTGGCAGGACGTCACACTTCTCGTACGACCCAGTCTCCATAGTAACCCAAAGGACCACCAAGGACATCTTTCGAAAACTATGCAGTCTTAGATAAACATTAGAATATTTTGACTTTATCATATAACTAACAACAGGTCAACACAACCTTTCAGTAAGGAAAACTCTATAGCTTCAGAAAACAGATGAATCCATGATTAGAATAATGAATCAAATGAATAATAAATCACTGAATATTAATATAAAAAGGAATACATTGAACAAAGAAATAAATAAATAAATGATTAAAATGTGAATGTCCACAACAGCACTAAAATACTGATTCCCTACATAGTGCACTAAAGGACTG
>JBBMFX010115416.1:0-23044 GCA_037832545.1 Rhabdalestes septentrionalis | reverse complement strand
ACACACACACACACACACACACACACACACACACACACACACACACACACACACACACACACACACACACAGGTCATCCACCAGTCAACAATCAGAGAAAATTCCTGCACAAGGTTCTTTTACTAATGACTGCATTTCCGTTATTTGCATAAACGCTCACACATGCGATTTTATTCCCAAAATGACATCAGAGGAGCGTTTAGTCCCATGAGGTGTCAGTCTCTCCTGCTGAGGGCGTGTGCTCACTGCATGCTTACTGTGTGTATGTGTGGTGTTTATGTGTGTGTGTGTGGCCGAGAGCCTGGGCTTTACCATCTGATTGTACAGATCATGATTTGATACCTGTATTCTCCAAAAACAGATGACTCCAGAGCTGTGGCTCTAGTGTGGGGTGGCCAGTTCAGCCTGGTCACATTTATTTTTTAATACATACAGCACTTTGCAAAAGTCTTGAGCCATCACTCATCATGCTTTATAGTTTATGTCTGAAGAGCCAGAGTATCTTATATTTTAATGTAGTTTTGATGAACAGTTCTCCAGGCTTTCAAAAAAATCAAATCCAGTCTCTGAGCCTGAAAAGTTTTAGAGGAATTTATTTTTCTAGCAAAGTCTAATTTAAGTCCTGAACAAGTGAAGAAAAAAGTGCAGATGATTCCAGTTGATTTTGCTGGTAATTAGCATACTGGTAAACTATGTTAGAAACTTGTTTTGTCACATGATGAAAAACAAAAATCGAATTAATTACATGCTCTCTGATTAAATAAATTAAAAAATTACCAATAAATGCTGGACTGGTTCTAGATTATTTTCAGTATGAACAGGAATCAACTAATCATGTTCTGAAGTTATTATATATGAAATGGTTATAGATGTGCCACCTGATGCCTGATGTTTTTTATTTAAACAAGCTTACAAATCCCCAATACATCTAAGAATTGTTATTAAGAGAAAAATTTTAAAGCAAATTATATGGATTAGTAAGATAACATTGTGTCCATTCAGCTGCCATGCCATGTTAGCATGAGTGGTAATTTCCATGAAAAGCCTCAAGGTTTTCGGGTGAGATGCTGATTCAAGGTCTCCCTGACAGCCACTGAGAATCTGAGCCTTCGGCTGGGCCTGTTCTTTATAGTCTGAGGTGTATTTTGATGTCTAAATTTGCTGAAATTCAAAACCAACAGAAGATCTGCTGCTGCGCCCACCCCTTTCCCCCCAACTAAAACCGTCTGTGGCACCGTTACATCACTAGTGCGGTGTGAAAAGAAATGTGTGGTTCTGCTCTGACCACTTCTTTATTTTCCCTTTTCCTGAAATGAAAAAATCTAAAAGCATCAGAAGGTTTGATCTCATAACACAGTCGTGAGGGGGTCCACGCCTGGCCCTCTGGAATGGCCAGGAAAAACATCGGCCTCGTTATTGCTTTTGTAGACCTTTGACCCCTCATCTTTGCCACCAATTCTCTCACAGTCTTTTTGACCCCTGTTATTTTTTCTGGAATAACATAATTGTAGGTAAAACTGCAGATGGAAACTGCCATTTCTTTTTTACCCCACGAAAAACCGCCTGGCTGCTCTGGAAGAGCTGAGAATAGGGAATGTTTCCACTTAGCCACTGGGAAAAAGTTCCAGCTCATTATAAAACTCTTTCATCTGAGTCGTTTATCAGAGTCAGAATCCTGTTCTGGTGGCTGCTCATGCTAATGCCAATTCAAAACATTATAATACAAAGTTGTATTATGTAGTATAATAATACATTGCATTTCTGGCATTTATCTATCTATCTGTCTTCATATCTCTCTGTCTGTATTTCCACCTCAAGCTTTTCTGTGAGGCAGTGTTTTTCTCAGCCTCGTATACACTCAGAGGTACAGATAAGAAAACTACACAGAAAAGAAAAAAAAAACAGAGAGGGGCGGGGGAGAACTAGCTGCAAGTAAATACAAAATAGAGCCATTATTTTAGACAATGAACACATGTCATACTTGGGACATGGAGCTATTTCAAGTTAAAAACATTTTATGAAATTGCACAAAAGTGGATCACTTGCTTGTTCACCATGTGCTGGCAAGTCTGTACAGAGAGAGAGCGCCCCAGAACTCAAATCATCCACATGAGCTGCCAGTGAAAGATGGCAAACATCCTAGGTACAGCCTTTAGTACACACTTTAACCTCTTGTGATGGTACTTCAGCACTCAGACCCTTCAGTTTCGGCTAAAACAGCTTAAAAATGGGCTTTTAACACACCATTACTCAGACACAAGAGTGAGGAAAACACCAAGGGTGTCCAAACCTAGGTTACCAGATGATCAGGTTTTGACCAAATGCTCTGGTTTCATCGTTATGTGTTGGGTTGATACTGTCCTCCAAATGTTAATGTGTCCAGCACAGTCTTACTCTGTTCCAGTCACATCCTTGTGTCCCCCCCATAGTTTGGGACTCCCTCTTCAACTCCCCTTCCTCTCTCTCTCTCTCTCTCTCTCTCTCTCTCTCTCTCTCTCTCTCTCTCTCTCACACACACATTCATTTTGCAAATCATGGCACTAAGGGAGGACATATTTCCTCAGCGGCCGCTACAGGCCACTCTTATTTTAAAATGTGTTGGGGTTCACTGTGTCTGGTGTCACAACTTTCTAAGTCACAACTGTTTTGTGTTGACGTGATTGTGTTCATTGATTGGTTATGTCCAAGTCATTTGTGCATTTGTGTCTGTCCACCGGCTTATATGTTCAGATTTTTGGATTGTACAACTTGAGCAAGGTACCGTCCCCAAACTCTGTTCCCTGGACTTCTCACTGATGGCAGCCCACTGCTTCACTTGGTGAATGGGTTAAATGCAGAGAAAGAATTTCTCATCCTTAAAACTGTGTCGCTAGTTTGTCTAATTTGTAGACTTCAGCATTTCAGTTCAATAATCAAATTGGAATGTGTTTTTTTCTAGTAATTGATGTCCTGGGACTGATTGTGCCTGGTCAAATTCAACTACTTCTACCAACACAACATGCCAGCCAGTCAGAACCTTTAATTGGCATCCTGAGTTAAGTACGACCCTTTATTCCTAGAATGATGACTAAATAAACAGATATATTTGACCTTCTCTACTGTGGAAACTAGGGCAGCATTTATAATACTACGTGAACACTATATAAGCTTCATATATAACTAAATTACATAAGGCTTGTATGTTATTGTAGAGCCTATGAAGCTCATATATAGCTGTAGAATATAAACATTTATAAATAATTGTAGAACATATAAAGCTCGTATATAGAATATATCTGTAGAATTTCTTATTTGTAGAATATATAAACCAATTTTTTTGTGGTAGAATATATAGAACTCATAATTATTCTTTCTGTAAATGCTTAATCCTTACTAGGGTCATGGAGGTTTCCAGGCGTGAGGCAGGGACTCTCCCTGGGCAGGGCGCCAGCCCACTGCAATATTAACCTCATATATAACTGTAAAATACATACACCTCCTATATGACAGCATAATATTTAAGACTCATATCTAACTGTAGAAAACAAAAACTTCATATATACATATTTCATTTACAAAGGCTGTTAGTTATCTTGACAAAGTAGTCTTAATGACACCTGACATGTGCTGGAATGAGTGTTTATACTTACTGCTGTCAACCACTTATTATTGTTGTTCTTATTATTATTGATGAATGAAGATTATTATTATTATTGATTGAAAGTTTCCTGATCATAAATATTCTGTCCTGGAAACACTATAAAAAAAATTCTTGCTATTTTTGCCCAGTTTGATGTATTGAGCATATTCTAAAATAATAGTATTAAACATGCCTTATAACCTGGACATTTTTGCGATTTTATTTTGTCCTAACACCCTCAGTTCTGTAAATAAACCAAAATTGTGCGTTAAGATTGTGTCTCTGAAGAGAGAGTGTGCACTTATTTACACTTAGAACTTTGGCCAGACTGTTATCACTACTGTAGAACTGCCCCCCCACCCCTTAAATTCACCTCCAGTATGCTTCAGCAGGAACATCACAGGTCTCTGCAGGTCTCTCCTGCACCCCATGCAGCCGGATTATTCCCCATTCCACTGGACAAAACATAAATGGCCCAGACGCAAATCCAAAAGCTTAGTGTTGACCCCCCTTCAAGTGGGTCACTAATTCAGTAACCTGGCTAGGGGAGTTTTACAATGAGCTGTGTGTTTCAAGCTGTTGGAATAAAGCAAGACCTAAAATGTAGGTCCTGGTCCACTTATTATGGGCAAAAATAGAGCTAATATCTAAAAAGCAGGCCCGCTAACAGTTTGGGTTAGACACGCTTGGGCTCGTTTGCCAGCAGTCGTCTCCTGTGTCGTTCTGCACAGGCATCTCTTTGTAAAATATCCCGCATAAAGACCACTTTTATTTTCCCATGTTGGAAAAGGTGCTGGAATGTTAATAGCAGCATGTACTGAGTTATAGTTTGTTTTTGCGGAGCGGCGCGGCCCGGCTTACAGGAGGGTGTGTTTCTCCAGCTCCCAGTGCTGAGACGATGGCACAGCGCAGAACACTAAATTCTCCCCATCGTCACCCTAATGAGCCACTCTTTCATTTCCCTGCCTCAGAATTCACCAATCGTGCCCCGGTTTGGATTAATGAGTGTCCACTGGTCCAAGTCTTTCTCTGTTAGCGATACAAAAACATTCCCCTTAGACACCCGAGCCTAACCAAATATCTCAAAGAACTTGACAATTATGACGCTTGCCGGGGTCAGGAAGCATCACCAGAGGTTCTGTGTCAGCACTAGAACGGTAAACCGCAATAAAGGAGTTATTAATTTCCAGTGGCTGGCCGCAGACTCCAGCATGGGGGAGAATGCTGAAAGGTGCCTTCACAGGGGTGTAGGAGCTATTCCTTCTTCTTTACAACTACTTTATTTCTACAGTCCGTTCAGCAGATGTTAATAATATAGTCCCTACAGTAATAATACCTACAGAAATCTTACAGTAGGAAACAGAACCTCACATCAACCTTTACATCATATTTGTCACAAAATGGATGGGTAGGGTGATCTCCCTCTCTCTCCAGTGACTCAGTATAACTGTCCTTTTTTGTTAGTGTGTAGGGTTGTCCTCCCTCTCCCATGCTTAACTCAGTACAATCGTCTTCTAATCAATAGAGTACCCACAAAAGAGTTTAAAACTGATATTGAAAAAGCTGATAAGTGTGAAACATGATGAACAAACTCATCGTGATGGTCACATTTGGGGAATCTGCTAAACCCATTACAAGCCAAATGGGATAAACAGGCCCATCCTCAGGAAACACGCTGTCCACTCAGATATGGAAAATAAATATATTGGTGTCCTCATACTGGAGAAGCGCAGAGTCTCCTCAGTCTGTGAGATCACGAAGTGCCTTGGCGTAGCTGCTGCATAGCCAGGAGATGGATGAGATGTGATGGGACGGAGGCTAGACAGGCTGGAACTGTCTTTGAAAAAGACAAAACCCAGGCACTCTCATTGCTGAGGAAAATCTTGTATCCTCTCAGAAATCTAAATGTTTGTAGCGGAATATTCCATCTGTGTATACTCAGGATACTCCAGGAACAGTTTGCAACAGTCTTGTCTTTGTGTGTGTGTGTGTTTGTGTGTTTATTGCTGTTGGTAGTGGGGGCACAGGTCAAAACGAAAGGTCTGACACACAGACTGATCTGCACTGAAATGCAAGGACATTCTTAATTTAACTTCGCTGTGGTGACCAGCAATGTAATGGACTTTGAAAGACTGCAGGGACAGCACTAACCACTGTGCCAACCAGTGTCCACCTAATGGAAAGTTTATTGGCCATACATTTTCCACTGGCTGGATGCTGGTTGGCACAGTGGTTAGTGCTATAGTCCTGGGTTTAAATTGTTTTTGGGTTTCTGACAGGTGCTCAGGTTTCCTCCCACAGTCCAAAGACATCCAGGTCAGATATACTGGAGATACTAAACTGCCTCTAGATGTGTAGGTCTGCCCTGAGATGGACTGGTGACATGTACAGGGAGTTTCTTTACCTTTGGCCTATGAGGGATGAATGCTCCAGCACCTGCCCCCCTTCCACCCTGGACCAGAGCATAGTGTCACACAGTTACACCACCAGACTACTTTCCATTGGAGTGTCTCATCATATCAGTGGGATCTAGAACTTTGAACACTGAACATTCTAATGCATGCTAACTGCTGAATGCTGGTTAATGGAGTGAAAGTGAGCCTGGAGAACTGTTCTCCAAGACTCCTTGCCCCTTTGGAAGTTAAATGTGAAGAAACAAAGCGAGGCTTAAGACTTTTGTACAGTACTATACAGCATGAAACTGGGACTGTGTTCTTTTACATGGTTATTTATGTAGTAGATTATAATGACATTTTTCTGTACCAATCTATAAAACAGTTTATTTTAGTGTGTAGGTGGTTTAACTCTGAGTGCCTGTTTCTGCTATGGGTTCTTCTCTCAATACACTTCACTGTAAATCCATGATCTAATATACAGAATCCACTGACAGCACAACAGCAGACCTGTCCACATCCACAGGACACCTCAGCTATGGCAGTGACAGTGACCTGAGACAGAAGGAATGAGCACGTCTTGAGCTGAAATGTCTGCAAGAGGCATTTATTCTTGAAATCCAGCTCAGGCCAAAAGTGGGCCCTGTGTTTGTTTTGAAGGTTCAGTTCCGCGGTAATAAGCTGGAACACCCTTGTGTTAATCACTCCTGTGTGATTCCTGCATGTGTGCGATTCCTATTTCCATGTGTGGTCCATCTTAATTGTTCCACCACACTGTCCAGAAAATTAGAAGCTGTATCATAACTCCTGGTAGGAAAGCCTCTCATTAAACACGTAAAATAATTGAACATGTAAAACGCAGGTCAGCTGAAGTGAGAGATCATTTTTAATGATACATTTGCTAATTATTTTTTCCTCTCTCTTTCCACACAGTTACTGAGCCAGAGCATGGGCTTATGCTTTTGGTTTGGGCCTTAAAAAATACACATCATGGACAAAAGTATTGCGAAGAAATTCTTAATTATTGAATTCAGATGGGCCCTTACTTCCAGTAAAGGGCAATCGTAATGGTTTAGTTTACCAAAACAATTTTGGGCATCACCATGCTTCCAGCTTTGTGGACAAAGTTTGAGGAAGGCCGTTTACCATTACACAAAGCAAGGGGCATAAAGACATAGTTGGATGAGTTCGCTTGACATACGCACACAGGGCCCTCTCCTCAACCTCACCCAATACCTTAGGGATGAACTGAAGAGGAAACTGCAGCCAGGCCTTGTTCAACAGTAGAATGGAAGCTGTGCTACAAAGGGGGAATGAATTGAAAGTCCACAATAAGGCCTACGTACTTGAATGCAATGTCATTTCAGTCCCTGTTGGTGTAATGGTCAGGCATCCCAAAACATTTCTATAACCACTCCATGTCATTCATTAATTACACTAATGGATCAGTGTGAAATAAGATTAGCCATATATGACTTTAAAGGAGAAACGAGTAGTCAAGACAAAGTGGATTTGGTGGTTCTAGAGACACACCTAGAGTCAGAATTGTTCACAGTGGTGGTGAATGGAACCAGATGTCTGCCTCTTAAAATCTCACTCGAGTTATTCCATGAAATAGTTATGGATGTGTCACTTGACACCTGAGTTTTGAGAAGTTTTTGGTCTTAAAATGAAACCAATTCATGATGGAGGGATGCAGGCAGGGCATTGTGAGCTAAAATAGTCTCCAAGGAAAACTGATATAGTTTTGACATTATACTTTCATCGACATTCTTTATAAACATTAAGTGACATGTGGAGCTTCAAAGAGGGCTAGAAAGTGTTTACCATTATTGTAAAGTAATCAGTCTTTACAGTGGTCTCCACAGAGAACCATCACACACCAAACCCACTCTCAGTGACTCAAATACTAGTTTATGGAGTAATTTTAAATTATTAGAGGGATATGGTAAACATTGTAATCTCAAAGTGAGTAAGTCCTAGGTTTGAGGATGTTAGACCGAAAGGTCCTCCTTACCACTCTTTTAAACTTCTTTCTATGACTTTCTAAGATTTTCTAAGGCTTTTGCACATAATTTTGCATTTCCTACCATGAAGGGAAAAACCTGGGGTCATCAATGAATTGTTTTTTTAACCCCAACCTCCATTCCACCATGACCAGAGGGTAAAGCTGAGCACAAAGACAAAAAAACAGCCCAGAATGCAGTGGGGTGTAATAGGTGCTGCAGCCTCATCCAAACAAATTAGCCCCAGGGCTGCACTGTGAGGACTGATCAGAATAGAGTACTACTTCCTCCTCTCTGCCCAAATCTCTCTCTTCAAATCACTCTCTCTCTCCCCCCTTCATTTTCTCCCTCTCCCACTTTTACTTTGTAACCTCAAAATTACACAGCAGTGCCGAAACCCAAGT
This sequence comes from Rhabdalestes septentrionalis, assembly GCA_037832545.1. Classification (NCBI taxonomy): domain Eukaryota; kingdom Metazoa; phylum Chordata; class Actinopteri; order Characiformes; family Alestidae; genus Rhabdalestes; species Rhabdalestes septentrionalis. The sequence goes on along the minus strand of JBBMFX010115416.1, from coordinate 14,622 downwards.
GTGTACCATCACTCATGAATAGAGACATATTGAATACCAGTGCACTGAAATGAATGGGGGGCATAAATTCTGAGCTCGGGTTTAGTTTCAGAGAACAGTCCACAGCCTCCCGGGTCAGGCACAGGGTCATGCTGCTACACTTTGCACACTGGTCTGGAAAACTTTTTTGCACACTTTCAAGACTTGGGTCCTTAAACTTTTCAATGCCAGCATGTATATGCTGCCTTTTTACCTTTGTTTTGATGTTAAAACATAAAAAGGAAAACTCAAACAATGTAAAGCATAAGCATAATTTATGCTGGGGACACTGGGGTGCTGTCTCCAACACTGGCACATTTTGTCCTTATTGATTTTTGCAATGACCCATTTAGGACGGTTGAAGGAGGACTCGCAACTTTTTGAATCACCTTAAAGGAAATAAAAACATCTCATCTGGCTGCAAGAAAACTACCAAATAAATAAATCTGACTTATTACTGATGTTGGTAGTTTTGCTTGTTACAAAGTCCAGCACTGACCTGACAATCCTCTCGAGCTCTGTCCTATGTTTACCGTGTTAAGTGGCATATGCGGTTTTGCTAAACCAGACCATACGTCATCACTGGTGGAGTTAAGAGCAGAACCAGTGACAGGAGCTTGAATGACCTTGGGCTTCTGAAATCACCCGCTTGTCTCCACATGTCTCACCTCGTCTGTCAAGCACAGCTGGACAAGCCAGAAGGACAAAAACAGCTGCAGGTTATGACATGGTAAAGACTGAACAGCAACAAAACCACTGATATTTCAGTTTTTGGGAAGAAATTTATTGCTGGTTCATGAATTATTGACCGAAAGAATTTGCATTTATTCCATTATTTGCTCTTTTTTTTAATATCATGCTGCTCTTGCTAAGATGCTGCGTTGCACTCTGGACTGCTGCAGTTAATATACAGTAGTGTGCAAAAATCCTGAGCTGTACCCTTTCTTCATGTTTTGCTTCCAAATAGTCAGAGTTTCTTGTCCTTTTTAACGTGGTCTTGAGAAACAGTTCTCCAGGCCTCCTGAAGGACTTTCAAAGTCTCTCATTTTCAGTTCTGTCCCTCAACCTAACCAGTTTCAGAAGAATGATTATTGTTTATTAAGCCACACAATGACCTACATATAAAGCATTCAAGCACAACAAAGACATTTATATTTGAACCAGTGAGGAAACAGGTGCAGATGATTTCAGATGGTTAGGTGGTAATCAGTATACTGGTGGTGCTGAATGGTGAGTCGTTGGAACACCTTACATCTTTAGACACTTTTCAGCCGATCACAGTTAAACATTTGTTCTCAATTCAGTTAATCTAATCAATATCAATCAATATGTCAAAGATAAGACTATCTGACAGACATAAAATGGTATTTTTGCATCAATACAGTGATTCAAAATATAAAATCAAACTCCGGAAGCTTGTAGAGAAGCCTCCAATCAATAGAATAGATCCAACTCAGAATTTCACAATTATTGAAAGGGAGGAGAATCACTAACACACTGACCTTTCTGTCCAAAACAGAGTTCAGAATCTGCAAGATTCTTCTTCATTTTACTAATTTTCTCTGCCAAATATTTTTAACTGTTTCTGGAACTTTCTGATCTTTTACATCAAAAGATGCCAGATATTCAGTTTGGGGTCAGACCCCTGGCCCATTCCATGACTCTTTACCTGGTTAAAATATTATTCTTTATATTGGAGAACTTGTTGTATATGGTTCTTTAAAAATGTTTCTATACAGTACCAGAAATTGCTAGTGCAATCTGAAGATGTTCTACATCCAAGTCTTTGTTGCTGAGAGTGTGCATTTGTTCAGCAGCCTAAGATCCTGAATCAAGGTTCAGTCAAGTTAAATCAATCGCTTTACATTAAAGCATCGTTTTTTGCTAATTAGTGAATGCCTGGCTTGAACTTTGTTGCCTGAGGCATTCTGGCCAGTGTGATGATGAATGAGTCCATAATGTAGTTATGAGCTAATGAGGTCTTAGGCTTTCTGTTTCAGGGGCTCCTTGTTGGGTGGCTGAAACCATTAGTCAGCAGGAGGTCCCATTTGGAGTTATGAATCACCTTACTGTACCCATTCAAATGTTTATTACGAACAGTTAATTAGCTAGATGACCACACTAAGCTGTGGAGGAAGTTTTACTTAAAGGGATAACACAGTCCCTTCATCTCAAATGTGTTCCTTTAGCCAAGAAAAGACTGGTTTCTAAATTCTGCTTCTGTATGTTTTGCACCGCAGCTAAGGTGCAAAACATCTGATGGTTTCTGACAGGCTAGTTGCTTATGCGGGGAGCCCACTTAGTAGTTTATCTTTGTCCTACAATGCCTAAAATTCCTATGCATCCTATCTATTGAAATATACTAGCACCTAAAGCTTTGGTCAAGACCATTTATGTCAAGTCCAAGACAAGTCCAAGACAAGTCAAGAATACGTACAAAACGGTCTGAATCCGAATCAAGACAAAGTCCAAAGAGGTTTGAGTTCAGACTGAGTCAAGGTCAAGTTAAAAAAAGCCAAGTCTGAGTCAAAACCATATCCAGAGAGATTAAGTTTAAAAGACTGAGATTTCACAGCCCACACCTCACAGGTTTTATTTCATGTTGTATTACCATACTTATTAAGTTACCTAAGTGTTCTCTGTCTTCTCCTCCTAATCCTTGCTGCTGATTTCTCTACTACTGTATTTCAGGCACTGTTTCTGGCTTCTGTTATTTAATGACTAGAATAAAATTCTAGTGCAAAACTGGTTGGAAGGGTACTGACATCAGGACTTTATCAACATTGGTTTGGCTTGATTTTAACATTTGGTTGCCATCTTCATCACATGATTCCCGTTACTTTCTGCCTGAACTGGTATGGTCTTCAATGCCAAGTTGTGAAGGTTTGATCCAGCAGGAGGGGCATCAGTGGATCTATTTCTGCAGTTTTTCCCTTAAACGTTGCCTGAAACTGATGTTTATGGCATTTTTCCACCTCACTCTGCCCTGATGAGAGCGCCGAGACTTTATGGGAGTAAATTTATGAAGAAAACCTCAGGAACCTGGACCACCAAGATTAACGCAACTCTGCTGAAAAGAATACGCCTCGGCCGGCCAACTTACAGCTAATGCCTTTCAGTAACACAGGAGGAGCATAAATTCACATTCTCTCTCAAATTGGACACACTCTTCACCGCAGAGGGGTCGAAACTTTTTTAGTTGTCAGACGAAGTGTTTACATTTGAGGAGACCATTTTATTCCAACATACACCAACAAGAAACCAAATCAATTAGCCCTGTAAAGTTAGTGTAGGTGAGCTTTATCCTCTTCATTTGTCAAGGCAAGTAGGTTTATTATCATTTCAGTCATACATTCATTTAAACAAAACAGAACTACAGCGTCCCTCTGTGACCACAGTATTCCTCCAAGGCCACAACGATCCTCCAGGACAACTTCTCACCTCCAACATCAGAAATAAACTCGCAGAGAATAAAATCTTTAAACAATATGATTGACAGATTTACATACATATATATGAACATATATTTCCAATACAGTGACTGAAAAACATTACTAAACTTAAAAGGTAATTTGACATTTTTTCATGTACTTTTTCAAAAATGTCTGTGTTTTTGGGCAAAAAGCAGTCTGGGCTGAAACATTCATTGAACAAATCAGACCATAGACTGATTAGGCTTAAATATGCAAATGCACTAGCTTTTTGTGACATCACAAAATTCAACAATTCAGAAAAGCTCTCTCAGCTGCTGAAGCTTTTTTGCTTTGAACATGAGTATCATCAATAATATTTGCACACAGTATAAAACAGACACAACAGAATTAATGTTACAGGCTGGGTGAATTTTTTGTGTTTCAGTCATTCAGCCCCACAACAGTAGCTACAAATAATTCCCGTCTGACTGTTGACCCGTTAGTTTGCACTTTTTGGAAACTCTTGTCTTTTACTTTATGTAGACCCTTCAGCATGAAGGGGTAGCCTTCCTTCTCACATCTGAGCTTGCTGGCTATTTTGTGGTCAGCATGTAACTCGTTTAGATCTTTTACAGGAGTGGTAAGCCAGGTTAGAATATATTGTTGCAAGAACATACAACCAGTTTACCTGCAATGAGTCAATGTAAATATAAATACTGTCAGGGTTGTTTACATTCATTTACTAGAGTAGAAATGGGCAGCTTCCAGGCACCATCTAGGCCCAATACAGTGGGATGCTAAATGCTGGGGTGGCTTCACAAACACAAACAGGGACAAAATTTATCCAAACAATGGTGATTTGAGCACTTGTGCACAATCATCTCCACTGGCCTGTAAAACAGTCTTTATTTGAGTCAGGAGGAGGAGCTGCTTGGAGCTGGTCAGAACTCAAGGTTGATCTAGACATCCTCAATTATGGCTCCAGCCCCTCACAAGGCTGAGAATAGGCCTAATGAGCTGATTGCCTCCAGATGGTTCAACAGATATTGCGTCTGTTAAAAACTTCAACAGCGAGGCTGTTGAAGTACCCCAGCAACCCACTCAGCATTTCACTTGAGTTTATTCATCTTTAGCCTCATCCTGATTTAAATATCTAAGGTGGAAGGACTAGGATCTTATCTATACCTGAGGTGTGGCTTCTACCGAAGGTCTTCTCAGGCAGGATGGGGTGTGATGGCAGTTTCAAATGGAAAACACATCCAGGCTAAAACCAAATATTGTGTTTCCACGTTTCCTGCCATTATAAGTCTGGAATTTTACAGAGTGACGTCTTGTTGGGACAATGGCACACAGAGAACAGACGAAACACACACGCTCTTATAAACATTCAACTCATTTCAAGCCCAATTTTTGTATATTTAAGGACTGATTCCTTACATTATAAACTTAAAAGTGTAGATGTGTAGCATGGGTGTGGTTATAATAGTAAACATAACAGTCAGAAACAAAGAATCCTGAAATAACCCCAGCAAAAGCATGTAAAAATAAACACTAGGACTTGGTCCTTACCAGTTCACAAAGCTTGATGCGCTCTCACACTCTCACACACACACCCAAATGCACACTTACAATGTCACGCTTACCCACATTGGCCCCAACACCACCACATTGCAACCAGTAAAGGATAGACACCACCACCACTGTCCAAACTGGTCTGGCAAGCTCCACTCCTGTAATACAGTGGTCCCCAACCCCCAGGCCATACACCGGTATTGGTCTGTGGATTAAATGGTACTGGTCCGCCCATGAAATATTTCAATATTTCGGTTGTATTTATTATCTAAATCTGAACAATCTTTATTTGAAAAATCTTGTATTTTGATTAGTGCTGTCATGCGATTAAATTTTTTAAATCTAATTAATTACATGGCGTGGCGATTAATTAATCTAATTAATCGCATTTAATCGCACATACAAATAGACGTTACAAGAAGCAATTACCATTTATTATTGAATACAAGCCTATAACTTAGCCTACAATGGTCATGACATTTTTATCAACTGACTGAACCAAACCTATGAATTAGGTTACAGTAGACAATAGTTTGATAAACTACGTCTCCCAGCTCTCTCACACACACACACTCTGGCCACAGCGCTGAGACTCCGCCCCTCTGGAGGTCTGGATGGAGAAAGCAAAATGCTATGGCTAACTCTCCTACACTGCTGTTCACCACTGCCACACACTTTCCCAATGGGCAAAGTGTTGAAATAAACATGTGTTTGTGCTTTGTGTTCACTTTCGTCTCGCACGGCTGCGAAGCTGCACTCCATTGCTTTGTGCCAAACTCAAATGCAGTTACACCCCGTGTTTATACACTGCAGGTTTTTGACCAACGAATGTGTGCAATTTGTCCATCATTAAAACGATGACATCACATTACGTCAACATTACACCGGTGTGGTGATGCATTATATGAACCTTAATAGACATACTTGTGTTTATTTCATAAACACAACGTTGCACTGATTCAAACAAGAAGATATTTTACCATCACTTGTGGAGCTCATCCTCCATGAACTGAGCTGGAGAAATTTGGTTTCCAAAACCCTTTGTCGTTTTGACTGTCAGGTCTGAATATTTTGAGCAACAGGGAGAGCTGTTGTGTTATGTTCCCCACCTTTTATGAAATTAAATGCCACACAATTTGAAAAAGTACTCTATACAACAGCCACATCACATGCTTGCCAATTAAATTTTAATACCATAATTCAGATGCATAGGATGCAGTGCGTCCACCATATTGTGAGTATAAAAAACATCATTTAAACTAATACAAGTAGACATGTAAACAATGTGGTGATGAAACACTGACTACTGATACTTCTTTTCTGTCTATGTGAGCTCGAGCACACAATGTGCACAGCCTGTACAACCGCATGCTCGATTTTGACTGTGACAAAAACACAACTTAAAATAAAAAACTAAAGCTTGAAATTGAGAAGCTCAAGCATGAAAAGAAGGTATTGCCAGTTTTTTCACCAGTCTTTCATCAATATGTGTGTGCATTACTGAATATGCACACTCCATTTGTAGGAACAGCAGCAAAATTATCCAAAAAGAACTGACAAAATTTCAATGAGTTTATAGTCTGTATCATTTTTTGATAAGTGAAAGCCTGCTATGTGAAGGCCTCTCTAACACTGGGCCCTGGTGGGTGGTCGAGGACCAAAGGATCAACAATAATGGGGGCACAGGTATCAGGACTGGGGTCTTTTCAATTCTGATGGTGGCGATGTTGAGTAGAATGCTTCACGTTTCCCTCCTCACTGGGCAGGCAGTGGAGTGGGCCACTGTGGTCCTTAGAGTTGACATGGATGTGGGATACTCATATCCTGAGTTCACTAGAACAGTCTTTCCAACATTCTGATAGCGAGGTGGAAACAGACTTTCAGCTCTCTGAGCGGTCAATGAGCAAACCCATGCAGTTTGGGCGCGCCTCACTGTTGGCTGAGGAGCGGGATATCAATGGATCGGGACCGTGGGGTTAATTGATTCAGGTGCTGCTGGGAACTTCATCGATCAGGCATTTGGGTTTTGAAGTGTTATCCCGGCCTGTTTCCATCAGGGCCATTGACTGTCAGGTCCTGTCTACTAGCCCCATTCAGTATCAAACAGCTCCTCACTACTTTCAACCTTCAAACATATCATTTTTTGTCACAAATCTCTCATCACCACCTTTACTCCTGGGTTTTTCGGGATTGTTTAAGGACGATCTTCTAATCTCCTAAATTTTTCAGTGGGACCTGGATGTGCTCAGGGCAGGCCGATGCCCCCGAAATTGACTTTGAGACCAGTCCCATCGTGTACCACAACCTGGCTGCTGTTTTCAGCAACAAACATGCAGTCCAACTACCAACATACACATCCAACCTACAAAACCTACACTGGTGCCATGTGGGAATTGAAAGTTAAGCAAATGGGGAGCTAGCTTGTTAACAACAGTATTTTTTCAGTGCTTACAAAACACAAGAAAATGCCACATCAGCCAGTTACAAGTGAACAAATCTCATTGCCCAAAACGGGAAGGCTTTCTCAGATGGTGACAAGAAAAATGTGCCCAGAGAATATACAAGAGTTCAACAATGTTTGCTTGTCAGAAACCTATTTGTGCAGTGAATTATAGATTTGTCAACCAATTTAAAACATTGAGTGTAATATAAAGCTTGTGCTTTTACTCATGTGAGAACAGACACTGCTCAGCGAGGAGTTGATAATTACTTTCACATTACAGAGTGAGTTCTTGATCCTCAAAACCTTAAACGATAAGGATATTTTGATGCTGTGTCAGATGCACTTGACAAGATGGGACAAGCTATGTGGATTTCTAACAGATGGGGCTCCAGCAATGACAAGCTGGCACAAAGGAATGGCATCACCTCCATTCTGGTGTGCACCAAGGTGAAAGCCAAATGGATGTGAAGCTGTTAAATTGCATTGGATCATCCACCAAGATGCCCTCTGTGCCAAGACAGTCCAGCTTGATGATGTGATGAACACTTGTTACGGATCTCTCCGCGAGATTAGGGAAGGGGAAAACGCGCTCGTCAGTGATACAAAGTTTTTTAATGAAACGTAGTTTCAATCAAATACAAACACTCTCTCAGGGTTCGCACATGCAGATTCTTCAGGGGCCCCATGCTCCTCAAACGAAAAAAACAAAAGACTTCGATCTCTCACATCGAGTCGGGGGAGAACCAGTGAGGCAGGGAGTCAGTCAAAAGGGTGAGGAACACAGGTCTGCGAAATGAGAGGAGATACAGGTTAGATACACAATCTAGATTATACTCTCCTAGGCCCGAGAGGTACGAGCTAACACACAAACTTAGTCAGGTGTCTAAAGCTGAGACAAAACAAGCAAACCAGCAAAAAAGCAAACATCTGAAACCCAGATCTCCGTGGAGTGGGTACAGGAACAAGGACACATGAGATAGTTTAACCAAAACAGACACAGGGAGAAATGGGACTGGCCAGCTTAAATCAGAGGGGCAAACAAGGAACAGGTGAGACACAGGACAAACGAGGAGCAGGTGAGAGTAATCGAAGGGGAGTAACACAAACTGAGGTGACACACTAGGAAGGGGACTAGGGAACCTATACAGGGAGGACAAAAGTAAAGGGAATCGGGGGAAGACGAACGGGACAAACGGGACGGGGACTCGGACGGGGGACCCATCAAAACTGTTGTGAAAACTGTCAATGTAATTTGAGCATGGGTGTTGTAGCATAGAGAATTTTAAGCTTTCTTATCTGAAGTCAATGCTGAATACAGGGACCACCTCTACCATTCTGATGTGTGCTGGCTAATCTGTGGCTTAGCGCTGTTGTAGTTTTATTCCCTGCAATCAGAAATGGACCAATTTTTGAAAGAGGAGAACTGACCTCTTCATGAGCAAAGTGATCCTTGGGAGTTTTTTAGTTGATGTTACTGAAAATCTAAACACACTGAACAAGAGCCTACAAAGAAAAGACCAACTTGTACCACAACTTTACACGCACTGGACAGCATTCTGTGTGAAGCTCCTTCTCTTTAACTCACAGCTACACAACTTTAATATTTCGCACATTACCATGCTGTCTGAAATCATCTGTGCTTTCCCAGAGGCCAAAACAAATTTTTCTGTCATTGAGAGAGAAATTCAGATTTTCTCGACTCCCTTCCTGGTGGATGCAGAAGAATCAGAAGAGAGTCTGCAATCAGAAGTTAACAAAATGCAGTGTGATGATTTTCTTCTCTCCATTCCCGAATTCGACCATAGCTTGGAGAAGACTGTCTTCTGATAAGATGGCATGCAAAAGGAATTTTCAGTCTGTTCGGATCAACATACATATGTAAACAAACTTTTGAAATCTGAACAAAAGCAGACTGAGTGGAGGTCCGAGCGTCGAGCGGGGAGTGCTGCCTTACATCCCGAGCGTCGAGTGGGGGGGTGCTGCCTTACATCTCGAGTGGGGGTGGGGTGGGGGTGGGGGTGGGGGTGGGGGGGCGTACTTTCTTCTTTTGCAGAGGATTGTTGTGACATTCGGTGGCCCACCTCCCGTTGAGAGTGAGAAATCGGAGGTGTGGCATGAGAGCGTGTGAAGACACTCAGATGCATGTGTCTCACGCTCATTGCATGAGAGTTAGCAGCCCTGTATTGCTGTACTGTGTATTCTGGCTCAAATGTCCATACTGTTCATGCTGCCCACAATATTCTTAGAATGAACAGGAATCCATAGGCTGCTATTTATGCTTGGTCACACTGTTATACTGTGTATATTGTGTAAACTTATGGTGTATACATACTGGTTATATGGTTTATACTGTTTTCACAACTCTTTAGGAATGCAAAAAACCTTAAGAAACGTATACTTAGGCTTCTATTTTTCTCTTGTCTAATGCCGGTTTATACTTTTAGACTGTTCATCTGCCTATTCTGGTCAAACTATTACACTTTCCTTCAACTGTTGCACATTTTTGTCACACTCAGGACCAGTTTAAGCACACACTCACCTTATTGTATTTGTTTTATTTGCTTGTTTGCACTTACTGCACTTTGTTTGTGTACAGTGTTTTATGGCAGTTAAAATATATGTACACTGTGGAACTAAGCTTCACCATTTTGTATCTCTGTATACTTGTATATGGTTGAGATTCTATATTCTGAGTCTGCTGTCTTCTTGTTTTTATGGGGACTCAATGATGTTCCAAAAATGGCTACACAGATTAGCAACATGCTACCAAACCAACAATGTAAATCAACAATGACTGTTGAGTGAGTGATGTATCAGCAAGTGCATCAGTGTTTATTACTGTCTCCAAGAATGTCATATAACACATCAACTAAAAGCCATGGATGAATGCAGAGGTGCACATGTTGCTGAGAATCTGAGACATTCCCTTTGGATGATAAAGATGCCCTGAGAACAGCAAGGGCCTATCTGCCAAAGACCGTTTGAGCAGCAAATGCACATATGCTCAGAAAGTCCACAGCCACCACCATGGAAACTGAGGATGCATGGCACATATGATAGGACATTTCTACCTGCCTGTGGCTGATGTGAGGGCAACTCTGCTCAGAGTCCCACAGAAGAAAAATGCAGACCAGCTTGGAAATGTTCTAGCAGATCTTCATTATCTTGTCAGAGTGTGGTGCAGTGACAGGCTTCCCACCAAATGCAGTGTTATGGGACGCAGAGGCGGAGCATGACATGCTGAGCATCCGGGGCTTAGCCCAGAGGGGGGTCTGGGGGTCATCCCCCATAAAATTTTGTATTTCTTAGATGCAATTTCCTGCATTCTAGTCCACTTTAGGGTAGACATGGCAAAGTTAATTGAACTTGAATTTGTATGCAAGGCAAGCTGAAAAGTGGGCGAACGCAGCACTGCACAGGGGCATTGATCTCAACAACATACTCTTCAGTGTTTTGGAGCTACACGATTTAATTAGGTGCCTTATAGATCAGTGCCCCTGCACAGTGCTTCAGCTTGCCAGACAGTGATCCTGCAGTGTTATCTAAAATATTAATAAAGTTTGAATAAAGTAAAGAATATGTCAGACAATTTTTTTTTCTTGTATTTTCAAGATGTGCCGCCTCAATCACGTTTGAACGTAAGGTAGTCAAACATTTTTATTAGGTAATATAACACTGTCAAATAAAGTAAAAAAGGAGATAATTACATTTGAAAAACAGATTTCTGACATTTAAACAATGCTGGTTATATGTTTTGTATGAGGGGAGGAATTATCAAGCAGCAACTCTTTGCAGTCTAACCTAGCTAGCATAGCATAGCCAACGTAGTGCTGTAGTACAGCCAGGTTGTGATTAGCATCAAATGTCAAAGTGGCCTAACTGATGTGTTTATATCACTGATCTGAAACAAGTTACTGGCAGCTGCTTCTGATGTATGACTGGAGGTTCTTTTTTTAAGGAAATGTCTTATGTCCATGGTAATATTTGAGGCAACTTGAAGACAGAGACGAGTTCTGACAGACGACAGACGAGTAGAAAGTGGACGTTAACGTTAGTGTTTAGAATATTGAGTGAACAATGTATCAGTTGGTGGAATTCTGTTTTTGTAGTTTCAGTCCGTTGAAATAACAGCATTTTAAGAAACGGCAGGTTGTGCCCATTAATGAGTTTGAATGTATTTCATAGGCATCATATATTGTCAGGGTTGTCATATTTTTTAAAAGCTTAAAAAGATTCGGGGCTTTTGAAGTGAGATTGGGGGCTTCAGTCCCCAAAGCCACCCCCAAGCTCCGCCACTGATAGGGGGTTTGTTATTTTACCAGGTCCCTTCGATAAAAGAAGCATGGGAAGCTAGGCTGACAACAACAACCAGTTATGGCTGAACTGAACAGTAAATCAAGTGCAAAATACCAATATTTAATTTTGCAAGGCTTAAAACACAATGTTATGTCTGGGGAGGTGGTGTTTGGGTGTGTGTGCCTGTGTATGGCTGTGTGGTTAACAAAAACTTGCAGCTGTATAATAGATTTATTGACCAAATTGTAAGAGTTTTGGTGGTTTATTCCCTGGCCTATAGATCTGTGAACAACCTTACTGCTTTATATATTTTCTATTTTGGGGAATTTGTTACAATATCTCTGAGCAACATTCTTTAAAGCCATCGCCATCATCCCAAGCATTCCAACATGCCGAAGAAGTCATCAGTGTCTAGCCTCAATGACTATCATTTGGGGATGCACCGAATATTCAGCCAACGTAATTTTTTTTAAATGCAACTGAAACAGTGATGAGGATGCATCCGCAGCCTGCACCAACCAGATTGGATTAAGGTGTTTTCACACTTGGTTCATTTCAGAACTTAAAGCAAACTCTGATCGATTAGTCAGGATTTTTTCATATATGTGAACATGCCAAATGAACTCTTTGACCGTTCATGCCAAACGATTGTTTTTGCCCTCTAGGGCTACCATAGATCTCATGGGAAACCATATATGTCTATGCAGGATATAACCAAAAATAAATATACAAATTTAAAAAATATGAATAAACCACTAAATTATAATAAAAAATACAAACTCAATAAATACATAAATAAAGGGACTTAGAGATTCTTGTCAAGATCAAGTTTCTCTACCAAGCTGTTTAGACTGAATGAATGATGAGTGTGAAGAGCCAGCAGCAGAAGGTTGGATGAGGAATTAAAGTGTGAACAGAAAAAGAACTGAGACCCATCTGAGCTGAAGTGGAGCATAAAGGGTTCCAAGTCCTTTTCAAAATAATTCACTCTGTGAACAGAATAAGAACTGAGTTCCCTTTCTGTTGGTCCACTTTTTGGACCACTCCTAGTGGACTGAATTCAGTTCCTCCAGTTTGTTCATGAACTTTCAGAACGTTCATAATATTTTTGCATTTTCATGCACATAACATGCACAGAAAACAGTATCTGTCGTAGCACTGTATCCATACAAACTAGTATTCTAGCTGTCGACTGCACCAAATACTGCAGGGCTGTCAAATTCTGGGCCTTGAAGGCCGGTGTCCCGCACAGTTTGATGGTTCTCCTCCTCAAACACATTCACTGAACCTGACAAATAACTGGCGATGTGAACCAGGTGTTTCTGAGAAGGGAAATCACCAAAGCGTGCTGGACCACGGCCCTCCAGGACTGGAGCTCCACACCCCTGAATTGCTGTATTGTCCTGTTGTTTTGTTGTTCTTGTTTTTTTTTTCACCCTCTCTCTATTTGCACACTGTGTCCTCTCTCTAATTAAATTCATACTGTGTGCCCCGCCCCACCTCTCGTGGACAACCCAACCCCTGCCTGGACAACGTCTGAGACACTGATTAACACTGGGCAACAAAAAAATTGGAACCACGATGAATATAATTTTCTGCGATTGATCACAATTTATATTGTTATACTCAACATTAAACAATGAATTAAAAAGTAGCATATTATTAAAAGTACTGCTATGTGAACAAAAGTGAAATAACATTTGGTTTGCAAACACTTATAAATAAGCATTTAAACCACAGTGTTCCCTTTAACACTTAAAATTTAAACCTTAATGCAATCAAATATAATATTAAACCAAAGCTGTTTGCCACTGCCAAGGCATTAACATTTTATGTGGTTTGTTATAGCAGGGGGTGACGTGTCCCTCCACTCTTTTTTCCCTCTCAGACAATAGCCGAGACGTAGAGTGCTGCAAGCACCTTCACGCAATTGTGTGTATTTATTCAGTCATTCCAGCTGTCTGGCAATGGATCATCTCCTACCTGGGAGGGTTTTGTATACTTTATGATCCAGCCTTCAGTCTGTGTTAAACCTCTTCCGAACACGAGCCTGCAGAGAGGATCCCTCTGCCAAATGGCTCTGAGTGATCGCTCTGCTGTCTTTGGGCCATGGCCGATACATCTGTGTCTGCGGAAGTTCAGCACTGGATCGAGTCAGAGACGTCCGGAAAACTGCCAGCCTGCTCTGAAGCTTCTCTGATATGGAAAATATATCAATTTATCAGCTGTCTGTCCACGCTTTGCTGTGGAGGTGTGTGCATTGGCAGATCAGATGCCCAGGATCTTGGGGTAGAAGCCCCCAAGCGTTAAAGCATCCACTCCCCCGGTGTCCTCTCCTTTTTGATGACCTAATTGAATGATGAGGTAAGCTTCTGCCTCCATTTAATCTCTATTTAACTACATTTATTATCTAATTAATTCTGAAAGTTATGGTACAGATGCATTCTTTGCCTAATCTGTTACCCCCTGTACCCTAGTGGTCAGCAGTGGTCAGGACCCTCACAGGACCACCAATGAAATAAACAAACAATTAAATACGTTATATGACACATAATAGTATTTCACATTGGTTGTTGTTGCGAAAGGAATACTCCCTCACTCTCGCCCCATTACTGCATATTCTTCTGTACAAGACTAACGGTGTAAGCCGAGTGGGAATAGGAGTGAACATTGTAAACTTGAACATTGTATGGCGAGACAGGAGCAACCCCTGTACATATCCATCCATCTATCTTCTACCCCTTTGTCCTGGAGGCGGGGTCCCCCCTTTGACAGTTGCCAGCATGACGCAGGGCCACATACTAAGTATGGCTGTGCAATATGGACAAAATAATCATATTGCGATTTTTTGAACGAATATTGCGATTGCGATTTTATTTG
>JBBMFX010115203.1:0-23052 GCA_037832545.1 Rhabdalestes septentrionalis | reverse complement strand
CAGACCCCTCCATGATTTCTAAGTGGGAGAACTTGCAAAATCGCAAGGTGTTCAAATACTTATGTTCCTCACTGTACATAACTATAATCGCGTCTATTGTAAGCAAGTAAAAATGGTTTGTTTGTTTGTTTGTTTGTTTGTTTATTTGTCCTTGGCACGTGAATGCAGAATAAAATAAATGCAACCTAAATAAATGAGATTGCTAGGCAAGCTATTAGGATTGATTGACACCCCGCTGATTCCTAAATGTTGTGTGAGCTACCTGCATAATGCAGGAGAATGCTGATGAAAGAAACATGAAGAGACTGAAAATCACAATTTCATTGGGAAAATACTTTTAAATTCTTAAAATTTCTTACTATCCAATTTATTTCCTTTCGTTCTGTATCTTAGCACCTCGACAAGTTCCCCCATTTGCTAGTCCTTTGGCTAAGGGCAGGAGAGAATCCCATGTCAGATTCACCACCAACATGGTATCATAAGCAGTGCCAGTGAAATCAACCAATCACATTTTCATATAAACTGAGGGAGACGGATTTCATGAGAGTCACTCTAGGGCTGGAAGTCTCAGACTGATTGTGAATAAATGTAGCAGCCTAAACATTACATTCTTAAACTTTGAAGGAATCCCTCTAGAAATGCTACATAAAATACCTGTTCATGTATCTGTTGCATGCTTCAGCTGAAGCATGGAATGTCCTTCAGAAGCTTCCATGTTTGATCTAGAATGGTTGCCTTTAGCTTTTAGACTTTAGATTACTGCTAAAACACTGGTATAGTCCCACAGGTAAAGGTAAAGGTCAAGGGAAATTTGGCTGATGCTCTTATCCAGAGTTGGCTACAATCATTAGTTACAGGGACTTGCAGATATTAGTACTATGGATTTGGGTTTTTTTCTTGATTTTTTATCCTTATTTTGAAATTTGGACTGCACTAAAGGGCTAGCTCTCATAGTTTTGGATCGTTGCCGCATTTTAGGGATAAACTTAATGCTGTGGGAAGATAAGTAGTAAAGCTAAATTTGACTGTTGCATAAGTTTTCAAGACACTGTGTTTGAATCCCACCAGTGGGGCTATTTAACTAAAGATCAGCCATGGCAAATTGCACCGGTGGGAACATACTATCTATGAACAAACCACAGCCAGTGGGAAATGTTTAATGGGGTAAATGAGTGGAGAGCTAACAATAACATGACATTTTCAGTGACATTTCTATTGCAGTTAGAGCCATGGCTGTTTTCTCATTTTGCAATTCCTTTAGCAAATGTCATTAGTTGTAGTAAAACCAAAACCAGAGTTGCAGGGTCACCATGCCCCTATTGCACCTCTTTTTTAGATTCCACTATTGTTTGACTGTACCTGTCAGTACACACTGTTATAATCAGCATTTCTCATGAGTGAGTGGTTGCAGATAGTCAAAATATATTTGCTCAAACCACAAAGTATATGCAGAAAGTATTTTGAAAGAGAATGATTGTGACTGTAAGGCAGAAGGAGTTGTTTTAAAATAAGCTGTCCGCACTTGTAGACATTACACCTGAATTCTTAGTCTTAATATTGTCAAAACACTGTAACCATTACGTAACTTGTAACAAGTCTTCACATCATCCAAAACTAAGCTTCCTCTGCATATTCATTACAGTTAATTAAAGCACTTCTCTCACCAACTGTTGGCTTCTTTGGAGAAGTATGGCTAAAATGCAAGAAGGTTTAGCTGTTCAGATTAAAGGTTTATACTGTAGACCCTTTCAGTTCTTCAATGTTGTCGGCCTTCAGTGATTAAAGGCATCTTTTATTACCTCCCAGTATGTGGAACCAAGCATTCTCAACACATTTTTAAGATTGTGATTATCACTTGCTCTTTGTGCTTTTGAGTATTGAAACTTCTCAAGATTGCAGTCATTTTATATATCCTGAGGCAATCTAAACTATTAGCTTTACTGATTGGTAATTTAAACCCAAGACCATTAAAGAACTGTGATGTTATCCATTATGCTAGCTAATTTACATGAAACTTTAAGTTCATATATGAGCTAGACAAAACCCGACACAGACTCCTCATTTTGCAAAAACAAAAATAATCAGCACTCCCTATTTATTGCTACAGTCAAATTATGCAGAATGCTTTATTTGATGCAAGGTTGACTGCCAGCTGTGCCTAAGGTCAGTTTTTTTATGTCAGTGAAAGAAAGCAAATGGGAAGAGAAACAAAAGCAAGAAAGTGGGCCACACAAAAATTACACCCTCAAGAGGGCATGTGTATATCTCTAGAACTGGTCATTAGAGTTTTTGTTTTTGTTTTTGAAATTATTTTAATTTTCACCAGATGAGAAATGACAGTGAGTCGAGGGAAGACAGACTAAGTTGCCAGTAGTTCTTTATCAGCTTGCTGTGTCCCAATCAAGAGGTTATGGTGATTTACTGGCAGGATTTCCAGTGCTGATGTATGCACAGTAGTGTGTAAGAGGCCCTAAGTCAAAATCTCCATTGGTGGCTGGAACTTCACCAGTGATAGGCCACTAAGAGTTCACTATCCACCTAGCTTTATTCCTAAGACTTGGACATATAAAATACAATTACTACACATGCCAACCAAGAGGGCACCTTTGTCCTTGCATAGTGCTGCTCCCTGTTGCTGTACAAATAAATGGGAGAAAAAGGCAAATGTAAACTCAGCAGAAATAAAAATCTGCCATAATTCTTTTGTACACATCCACATTTTCCACTTTTGTACGCATCGTACACCTTTGCGTTTCTTGCAGGTGAATGATTGCGGAGTATAAAAGAAAAGGGGATAGAATGAAGCTGTAGGACAAAAGCAGAGAGATGAAAAAGCAGGAAGAACAGGGCCCGATAAAGATCAGAGCTATGAGAGAACCATAGCTTGCGGAGCCAGGGTAGGGGGGAAGGAGGAGGAGGAGGATAAGGAGGGAAGAGAGCAAGGGCTCGCTAGACAGGTAGAGGCCAGCTAAAAGCAGGGACATGAAAAGAAAGCAGAGAAGGGGACACATGCTCATAAGTCTTAGGCCTACCTGATCACAGGGTGCCCACCGCCAACAATGGCTCCAGTGTGTGGTGCGCGATGGAGAAGGCAGTTCTTGGTGGGGTTTTTTTTTTAGACTCTGGCATACCTGAGTCTAAAACAGATAAGATCAGAAGGGTCTCCTGCTCCTCCTCTCTCACCCTCTCTCCCCTCTCTTTTCCACCTATTTTTCTTCTCTCTATCACTTTTACCCTCCCTTTTCAAGGGCTTGCAGGAGATTAAAGGTAAGCGATGATAAAAAAAAAAAAAGGAGTTGGAAAAAAAGACATGCAGGAAGCAAAAGCAAAGAAGAAGACTATAGGGATAAGGGAGGCTGAGAACAATGGTGCATCTGTTCATGGCCATATATGTCAGGAGATGTTTGTGAATTGTGGGGTGGGCTTTTCAACAGAGGACTTTTTAACAGAGGTCATAATACTGAGCTTACCATAGCAATGCAGTTAAAATGACTCGATTAGCAAATGACAAAGAAGGGAGAGCCCAACTGGAAAGAATGATAGAGTTGCGGCTTGCAGTTACAGCTTATTATTGTTGTTAGTCCGAACACTTAATATTCATTGTTTACTACTCTAATATGAACCATTTTGTATATACTATGCATTTAGTATAAATTGTTCACTAACTACTGTGGATTCTTCATTATGTTCAGTTAATTGTAGTATAAGCTATTAATTATTCAATATTGCTTTGAATTATTCACAATCTGCAGTGAATTATTCAGTGTCTACCATGAAACTGTTGTTGAGGGAGTAACTGAAGAATTGGCCAACATGTGGGCCCTTGTCACATGCACCAGTCACGTGATGCACACGGGTCAACAGAAGTGATGTGCATCACAAGGTATATAAACAGGAATCTGGGAGAGAAATGTTGCTCTGTCATTGAGTCTGTAACTCGCCCCTCGGTCTCAACTGGCTTTTTTTAGTATTCACCTCTGTTTAATATCCACTGTGTGTGTATTGTGAATGCAGATTCAGATGGGAATCTTAACTCTCGTGTGTAGGATTCATAGATCAAAGTGCATGATTCTACCAAATTTCCTGTGTCTGTCTGCAATTGGGTTTATTCATCACGCTACACGGACAAACTAGAGGCCAGTTACATTTTTGTTCTCGTTATGTCTGTGACAGGATGACTGAGCCCCACATAGTTACCCCAGCAGACTCATACCCAGAGCTCACCCATCAGCTCAGGTCCGCTTTCCAGCATCCTGACAGTGAGGTGGAGATCGACTCCCGTTTGTACCATCTGTGGAAGGGGGACCATTCATTCAGCAGATAAACAGCAGAGTTTTGCAGCCTGGCCATGCAGACAGGTTTGTGGCCATGAAGAATTTGTGGTACAACTATGAATGCACATTGGTCAGCGCATGAGCTCTCATTCAAATCTAGCCCTTGGTACCCTGTCGCCTGTGCTCGGCCTAAAACCATTGCTTCACTGTAACCCCTAACTCCATCAGGGGCCCACTGTGGGACACTCCTCCCTGAATACTGTGGAGAGGGCAAGGAGATATCATCTGCATGCCTATTGCACGTCCTTCAACCACCATCATGTTGTATGCCCTCTCTGTCCAGGAATCGGTCAGGCAAGATGAATGTGGGAGGAATTCAGCTAGTCTGGTTTTCCTGACCATTTCCCGATTCAGGCTCTCTCATTGTCCCTATGACCTTGCCATTGAGCTCCACCCTGTACGGTAAAGTTCATTCACGCATAGGCGGTGTGTGCCAGGGAAATGATTCCCAACCAGCCCAGTCCAGGGAACCTTCAACCTCTCCCATTTCCTTGCCGTGCTTGGTCGCACATCACACATCATAGAGCATGTAATCTTTTGCATGGGTTCCCCAGGGATATTGTCTTGGACAGAGGGCCCCAGTTCACAGCCAAGTTCTGGAAGGCCTTCTGCCATCTGATTGGTCTACCTGTGGTCTCTCCTCTGAAAATCAACCCCAGACTAAGATGAAGCAGATCAACTAACAGCTGGAGCGCTTCTTGAGGTGTTTTGTTGCCAATTGTCAGCACACCTGGGCCCTCTACCTTATCTGAGCTGAGTTATCGCATAACTTCTTTACCTCCTCTGCCACTGAATTCAGTCTTTTGAGATATGGATTCCAGCCTTCGATGTTTGAGCACCAAGAATCAAAGTTTGATGTACTGTCGGCCCAACAATTGGTCCGCAGGTGTCGGTGGCTCTGGCAGTCAGCCGTGATGGTATCCGGCGGGCCAACACATGCTATGGCCAGCAACATCACCACCTTTACCCCCTGGGAGAGTTGTTCCATGTAGGTGACATGGTCTGGCTTTCCACTCCCAATTTTCACCAAGAAGTTATCACCCTACTTCATTTGACCCTACTGGATCACTCAAAGGATTTACCCTGTCACAATCCAGCCCAGCTGCCAGCCTCGCTTCGGATTCACCCGGTCTCAGTTCAGGCACTTCTCCACTTCACCACTGGCTCCTGCCACTCTGGACCCTGTTCCACCTCAGATCATTGACTGTGCTCCTGCTTACACCATTCAGCAGATTCTTGACTCATGGCCAGGGCACCCAGTACTTAGTCGACTGGGTGGGAAACGGTCCAGAAGAACGGTCTTGGACCACTTGAAGGTTCATCTTGGACCCATCCCTCATCCAGGACTACCATCTTTGGGTATCCTCCCAACCTGGACCTTTTGGTGATAGTCATTGTGGGGTCACATTGCGGTTACTGTCACATGCAACAGTCAAGTGACATGCACAGGTCAATGGAAGTAACATGTTGCTCTTTCATTGAGTCTTCAACTCTTCCCTCCATCTCAACCCTGGGTTTCGTGAGTATTCACCTCTATTTAATATCCACTGGGTCAGTGTTGTGAATGCAGATTCTGCTGGGAATCCTAACTCATGGATCATAGTGCGTGATTCAACTGACTCTCTCATGTCTGTCCATGATTGGGTTTTTCCATCACACTACATGGGAAAACTACGGGCCAGGTACGTTCATGTTCTCATTAATCCATGACAGCCTTTAAGATGTAAGGACAAACAGAGAGCCTTTGTGAATTGTGCAAAAAAAAGCTTTTTCCATGATTCTCATAACATAATACTTTATGTAAACCTTGCTGTGTCTTATAATGGATTCACTGACAGAGGTGGATAAAGTACACAGAATGTGACCTAGTATACTACCTAGTATTTACATTAAAATACATAAATATACACTGATCAGCCATAGTAATAGAACCACTTATCTAGTATTATGGAGGTACAATAACGTGACAAAAATTGCTACTTCACACATGGAACAGACTTGTTTGTTCAGGACATCCCAACAGATGATCAGTCAGATTGACATCTGGGGAATTTGGAAGTATAGTCAACACCTGTCACAGCAACTACCCAGAGCTTCACACAGCTCCATTTGTATACAAGCAAAGTACAGTTAAGTAAAAAAGTTTTTAAGCATTCTTTTATTGGTCTTACTTACATTTAATACATATTAAAGGTTTTGCCAGATTTATTAAACTGAAAAATGTGAGCATTTTCCAGTCCAAAAACAGATAAATTCCAACAGAAAACCAGACTAGGTTTGATTAAATTCCTCATACTTTAACCGCCAGATGAGGTAAGAGTCAGATGTTCGTAAAACAAGAGAAGCCATCACAGTGTCCTTGGTAGCCTTTTGGAAGGCTCTTTTCAAAAAATGTGTGTGTGTGTGTGTGTCTATCTCTCTATCGGTCTCTCTCTATATCTCTCTCGGTATCTCTCTCTTTCTCTCATTCTTTTCTTTCAACCCAGCGGCCCAGGCAGAATCAGGACCAGATCCAGCGGGCCTCTGGCCGAGACTCCAAAATTCTGTCAGCAGGCAGTACGCTCACTCTCTCACTTTATATGTAAATGTGTGTGTGTTATTAGACAAATGACCCAAATCAGCCCTTCTGATTATTCATGTTGTGATTATTTGTCCATTAAATCTATTTAAGTTCTTATTTTCATTTGTCCTGGACATGGTAGATCAGCCAAGAAATGATCACTTTCAAAATATTTCCGAGGGTTAATGGTCCACTAGAAATCAATAGTCACTCAAATCTTTTCCAGTAATACACCAGCTAAATTTCTTTCAACCTACTTAAGCCTCATCAATGTGGAGCAGACTTGTGAATGTTGCGAATGACTTCCTGTAATATTAGCCCTCATACTACAGACAGTTCTTTCAGACAGCACCATATTAGAGATTTTTGTATCAGATATTTCAATATTTATGACTTTGCCTGAAAGATCATCACTCCTACTCTAGAGGCAGTTTGTGCATACAGCCCATGTTAGAAAGCATTTGACTCAATGCTTGTTCATTTTTATAGCTTTACTAAAATTCCAAAGGGCATGTATTTTGCTGAGGATTGATTTCTGGTGTTTGTCAGTAATGCTGCCTTGAAACTAAAGCAAAATTTGGGCACACAATGTGTCTTAGCTAATTTATTACTTCGGTAATGTTTTTCGTCAAGTCATACATTTAAAATAGAAGGAACCCTGAATACCTCCACAGTTCAGTTTCTTACTCTCATGACATATTACATATTGGCCTCATAATAGTTACAAATTAAGTCGTAGTAGTAATAAGTTGAAAACAATATCATATGAACTGTGTCTCATGCACACTGTGTAAGATTGCTGAGCTCAATTCTAAGTATTCCTCTTTGTCCATTCTCTCTTTCATATTGGAGTGTTCCAATGAAAGGCGGGGAACTTTCCATACCCTGCCCTAAAGGTTATGACCTTTAGAGGCAGAGCGAGCGGAAAAGGTGTCGATGGAATCAATTGCTATCATATTAAAAGGGAGCAACTGGAAGAAATAATTAGCACGGATAGGGTATGAAAATAAAGGGAGTTTTCATTTAGTAACTCTCTGGAACGCTGAGGTGTGATTGGCGCCAAAACTGTTGAATAATGGAACAATTCAGAGAAGAGGCCGTGATGTATTTTTAGCAGATCCCTGCAGTCCTTTCACTATTTTGCCATTCAATGAAAATAAGTGGTGGAAAGCAGAGGTGCAGAAGAGGTGACTTAACTCTTAACTACATAGCAAACTAGCTTCTATGATCCAGAGAAGAACATTTAGAGTCAGCTATGACATGGGTATTTAGTCAGCTTGTTCAATCTGACTAATTCTGATATCTGAGTGTCAGCTGTCAATCGTTTCTACATAATTAACATGGGTGATTTTAATAGTCACATCAGTAACACTAATGACAACCTTTCAAAAGAACACATTACTTTGTTTGACATGTTTGCTCAGGTACAGCATGTAACTGGCCCAACTCACATCCAAGGTCATATACTGAATTTGATTATCTGCAAAGGCCTCAGTGTTCCTACTGTGATTGTTAAGGATTGAGGTCCACTTGATTTAGGTCCAATATGTTTCTTCATTGGGTTCATTGCTTCACTCACTAAATGTAGATCTATAACTGTTACAAATCAGTGCATTACTGAGGATACTAGTGATGTAGGTAGCCTAGTACAACAGCAGATTCTGTATGTTTCCATTGTTAATCAGTTTAATCCTAAATTACGATGGTCTCCAAAGCAGTGTGAAGACCAAAATCAGAAAAATTCCATAGCATCATAAGAAAGAATACAGAAAGGCTGATCATAAAGAAGAAAATACGTAGCTTCATATTGATTGACGTTTTCAAAGAAAGTTTCCATATAGTTACCTCTGAGGTATACTGAGGTAGGTCATCATTTTTTTTATATTACTAAATATTACTTTTTAAAATAATATGACTAATAAGAGCTTTAACAACACTGGTGTTCTATTGCTATCAAAAACAGCTAAACACCACCCTACACTGTCACCTCTAGTAACAAGTGCAACAGTTTGTGCTTTTGTTCCATCACAGAATCAAAAATATCAGTTTCCAATCCTTTACTGGAACACACCAATATGAAAGGGAGACAGGAATGTGAGGAAAACAGTTAAACAAGCTCAGCATTCTTACACTGTTTGTCCAGAGCAGTGTTTATGAAGACAGTTGTTAGTGAAGTTAGTGAAGTACTAA
Organism: Rhabdalestes septentrionalis; assembly: GCA_037832545.1. Taxonomy (NCBI): domain Eukaryota; kingdom Metazoa; phylum Chordata; class Actinopteri; order Characiformes; family Alestidae; genus Rhabdalestes; species Rhabdalestes septentrionalis. The sequence continues at coordinate 13,968 of JBBMFX010115203.1, read as the reverse complement.
TTTGAAGGCCAAAATCTTAGACTTCTTAGATCAGTTTTCATTATCACTATGAATTACTTTTAATGTATGATCTGGCAGAAAACTAAATCAATTTCAGCACACAGAGAAATATAGCCTTGATGTCTGAATTCACAGCTATTGATGGCCCAAATACAAATAGTGCCGTATTTCTATTTGCTGATTTTTTAAATAGGGTTTCAGCTGTTTAGCAAAACTGTGAATAGCCCTATTCTCTTAGGTTGGTCACAGGATCACTCAGTTTTCAAACTTCTTAAAAAAGGAGAAACCTGGATGCTTCCACAGTTAAACACACAATTATTGACCTATTTCAAATATCCTATTCATGGGCAAGGTCACTGTCAAAGTAGTTTTCAATCAAATCAGTAATTACTTAAACTTAAAAGGCTACTTGGACAAAAATAAATTAGGGCTCCATCAACATCATAATACTGAAATTGCTTGCTTGAAGATATTAAATTATGTTACTCTTGGAGGAATAGTCCTTATATGGTTCAGGATGTCCCTAAAAGGCAGGGACAATTTTATGTCTATTGACACTTAGAAATCAGAGAAAACCTACTAACTGTACAGAGTCCAACAACACCCATTTTTTGGCCTCTCGGCTAAATACTCCAAGAGTACACTTTGGTTGAACATAGCTATGTAGACAACACTAAGATCTATTGATTTCTTTCAGCAAATTAATTTTAATTCCATTGAATTGTTTGTATGCCTTTAAAATGTAAACGGACCTATGTAGCAAAAACCAAAATTTATGTCAAAAAGTGATACAATTAAACTTGCCTTGTGCACTGGTGCTAGGAAGCTTAAAATCTTTGTACTCAAAATGTTATTTATAATTAAATACACATTTTTTCTGTTTCAACAAATTAAGTCACATTTCAGTTGTAATGAAATCCTGCTACAATCCTGCACCAATCCTAAGTGCACCCAAACATGTTGAAAGTAAATGCAACTAGCCATACCATTGATTATAAAACAATATAGCGCTTTTATAGTGGTAATTCCTTTTTTGGAATGTGATTTGCATGTGGAATAATGTGATAATGAAGAAACAATATATATTTTTCACAGCACTATTTATTTATTCTAAAATATGACACAACCATGATGGGTTTGGTCAGTGAGAAAAAACACTGAGGCATACATAGGCTAACAAACGGATACAAAACCAGCAATCTGTCTCTGAATAAGAACAAAAGAGATAGTTGTTGACTACAGCGGAATAAGCTATGATAACTATCTGCTGAACTTTCCCGGATCTTCAAAACAGATTGTATAGAGTGTTGGAGAGGACCTCACATGGACCCTCAACACTTCCTCCCCCCAATTCTCACTGTTTTCTACAGAGGGACTTTAGAGAGCATCCAGTGTAGCTGCATCATAGTGTTATATTTTCAGGTTTTGAATCACAAGACCCAACAGAAGATAGTTTTGTCTGCTGCACTGTATGTTGTTACTGTTTATGTTGTAGCATGGTCTTAAAGGCAAATTTTTTCATTTCACTGTGTTCTGTGTTTATGACTGAAATTACAATGAATATACTTGATTTGAATAGAAAACCCAACAGTAACCCCATTGCGGGAACTACCTGCTCTGTGGATGTCACAGTACCCCCCTCCCAGAGCGCACCACTGGAGTGCTAACATACAAACCACCATCCCAAGGGCAGAGGAGGGGTATGAGGCGTCAATCAAACACCCAAAAAATGTACCAGCTGTCCAATGAGCCCCATACATCCTTCCCCTCAGTAACACCCACACGCACATCGTACATGCTCCTACACATGCCCCTCTTACCCTCCCCCACCCCATCCAACCCCAGTCTCAATCCTGATAATACAAGTGCAATAAAACATAACAAAACAATTCCATTTTTATAACAAATAACCTAAATACTAAGATCACCACCGTGCCTAATGACCGGTCTTCTCCTAGTGGTGTTTGCGGTGGTTTTTCTTGATATGCTTAAAGAAAATTTTGATGGGAAGTTGCTGCCATTCTTCCTTCGAAGATAACTGTTTATGTTACAAAATGAGTAAATCATATTCATCTTAATAATTTAGAACTAAAATGCTAAATAAAAAACATTGCCACAAAAAGGCAAAACAAAAATGGTGAGGATTCCTTGTGAGACTGATTCTGTGAGCTCCTGATCCATGTAAAAATGAGGGATAACTGTATAGTAAAACTCGGATGACTTGAAGGTGCTTCAAACAGTTGAAATGTAGGCTTCATCGAGGAGTCCTCAGGATAAATTTCAGTTTTATATTCGATTCAATAGTTTTATTAAATATATACTTTTGAGGAAGATACAGTTAGGTAGATTTCCCCATTGGCTAAGCCTTCAGGTGCTGGATGAAAAGCTTAGCATATCAGATTAACCAGCTACCACCCCATTATATTTTCAATTTTCCAATGAGTGAGATAAAATTTGTCAGAGAAAATATCACACTACGCTCTCAGGAATTCCAAAATAGATCCCTGACTGGAAATATGAGCACCTTCCTAAAATGTATTAATAATCTTATTAATAGTTCATCAAGGGGATTGAAGATTGAAAATTAAAAGTAGAATTGTCAAAAGTAGAACAAATATTGACATAAGCATTGACATATGAAATTGTCATAATAAGCATGAAATTGAGTTAGTTATGAAATGATATCAGCTTATTGAAACATAACAAAGAAAACAGTTTTATTTGTATTACAGAATTACTTAACAAGACAAATCTTTGCTAAGAATATGTCCCAAACTTTTGGTAAGAAGCTTATATAGGCAAACGAAGCTTGCATTCATTTAGAAAGTGTAATTGAAAACTGGTACAAACTAAGTTTAACCGGGCTTTCTTATTGAATTTGACCTTATTTCTACCAAATACAGTTTCTTTAAGAACGAGGCCCAATGTTAAATAGGGGGAAGGGAAGTCAAGCCTGGGCCAGGAAAGGGGGTGGAAAAAAGAGCACAGCTCTGCAGAAAGATAGACAGCACAGAAAGACAAGTGGTGGGAGAAAAAGAGAAGGAGGTGAACACGAAGCTGAAGAGTTCACTGAGTTTAGAGTTCTCACTGCACCATGTGCATCCTGGGAGAACAATCACAGCATATTGGGGACAATCTAAAACACACACTCTGCCCACTGGAATGCACTGGATCTGCAAGCACTCCCATCCATGTGTGTGAGTGTGTGTATGTGTGTGTGTGTGTGTGTCTCTTCTCTGTTAATAATCAGTGATGTGTAGAGTAGTCTTAACCCAAACTAGGCATGGTTTTGTTTTTTCTATGAAATAATGGATCCATCAAAAGCACTAAAATCCATGAAATGAAAAGTTTCTGAGAGCAATTTGAGTAGAAGTATATATGTGGCAAACTAACTACTTAAATGATTGTGTGTATAACCTGTAATATGGGGACTGCAAATTAATTCCCTGCTAACGACACAATCATCTGTAGGTTGGAGTCCAACAGAGTCCCACATCTATCATGGCAGACTTTGGGGGGACGGCCCTTTCTCTGTCCTTATATCTCAGAATAATTCTAGCCAGCTAGGACATCTGAACTGTCAGTTAGTGTGCTCCTCCAAGTGTGTTTATCTGTGCAGTGACTTTGCATTTGCAGCAGTTTGGAAAGATGTGACGGTGCTTCATGTGACATGAAGGAAAGTCACGCTGGCTTTGAGCATTTGTGTTATCATGTGACTATGAGCCTTAGCTAGTGAGTTGAATTATATATGATTAAATTGGGGAAAAATTTAAGAAAGGCTTAAGCTTACCTAGTTAGCCTGTAGTCCTTGTGATTTTAAGCATTATTCTTCATGTAAATACATTTTTAAAACAATATACTTGTTATCCCCATATTCCTCAATATAGTATGTTGATCATATTTGTAGTCAGCGACCTATTCTGGACTTCCAGAAGACCTAGTTTAATAATTTCTCTGACAAAATGTGTCGCACTCATTAGAAAAATTAAAACATGACTGTGTGGTAGCTGGTTAACCTGATATGCTAAGCTTTCATTCCAGCACCTGAAGGTTTAGCCAATGGAAGATTCTACCTAGCTGTTTCTTCATTGATACTATCACAAAAAAGAAATACAAAAAAACCCTGGATAATGTCATTTCAAGAATTTAGCCCAAAATATTTAAATAAAAATTAACCAAACCGCTTCTTTCTCCTCGGTCCTGGTGATTCCCCTATGAAGCCTACACATCAGGCAGTATCATTTTTTGTTGAAAGGCAAAATCATTGTTATGTGGGTGCTGATATAAAACGTATTTTAATCTCTGTTATGCACACACACACATACTCACACACAATATTTCTCGCTCTCTCATCTCTCTCTCTCTCTCTCTCTCTCTCTCTCTCTCTCCTTCTCTCTCTCACATACACACACACACACACACACACACACACACACACATACACACACCTGCTTTACAAATCAATGGCTCAGGAGCTGTGCTCTGACTGCGTTTCCTGTCCTGAGTGGGTGTGGTTTTTCTGAGTGGAGCTGGTTTAGACATTAGGCTATTGTTTCAGTTCTGCTGCAGCACTGTTTCTGTTGTCACCTTCACTGCCTCCTCCTCCACCATTGCTAGCTGGGCCCTGACCCTAAGTCCTCTGACTTGGCCATTTCCATAACTCGTACGTGTGTGGGTTCTCAATCAGCCTGTGTGAAGCAATCATTTAAAATTGACCGCAGTATTATAAAACCAAATTCACATCAGTGAACAACAAAACTGCCCTTATTTATTTTAGTTTGTCTTTGTGCGAGATCAGGTTCCACTCCACAACGCACATCTGATAGATTTATTCAGGTTTTTACTTTCACGCGTTTATACGTTTATAGTCTGTACTTTCACTCAGGTATATTTTTTGCTTTGTATTTTCTGTTTTAAGTAGGAAAAGTTTAGCAGAGTACCAATGCTTTCACTTCAGTAACTCATCTCTGTACTGAATGAACACAACACAAAATGGTCATTTCATAGAAACGGGGGAAATGCTTTTTTGCTTTATTGCAGCCGAGATTGAATCGTGAGTAATTTCAGACCATTTTTGTCATGTTGGTCCATTGCACAGTATAAAGAGCAGCTGTCATTTTCAGATTTTAAACTTAGTTCAATCTAAAGCTGAATTTTCCATCAACTTGTTTTATTTTTAAATCTGAAACACTAACTTCAAAAAGCTGGAACCCTAAATTATGTGATGAGATACAACCCAGATCAGTTGATTAAGCTGCAGATGCAAATGTGACAATCATTAATCTGACGTTTTTTACCGCCCTGTCCACTTGGGTTTTTTTCATAGTAGGAGACTAATATCATCAAGTTTGTCTCCCCTGTGTATGTTTCAAGGCCATTCTTGTTACTTCATGTGGGAGTTTACAGACTCCAGCTTTTAACACAAAAAGCAAAAAGTACATTAAAATTACTTTAAACAACATCCTTTTGTATAATTGAAAAAATCTTGCTCATCATTAGATTGCAGCTATGAATCACCAGTGGAGCAGGTGATTTGTAGCTAGTTACTTGCCACTCTCTTGGGAGCAAATGAGAATATATGGCTAGAATCAGAATCAGAATTAGACAACATAGTATTAAGCCTAAGGTTACAATAATCAGGTACTGCAGTGTTTTTTCATATGAAGCGTTACACAAGTATATCCAAAAAAGAGCTTTTAGAATGAGTCTGGTGGCGTGGCCCAGTGGGTAGTACTGTTTACTCACAGCAATAGGGTCCGGTGATTGATTCTTGGCTGGGTGGCTGAGGGCCATTTCTGCATGGAGTTTGCAAGTTCTCTTCCGTGATTTCTGGAGCCCGGCCTTACGAGTTCTCATGAATCCACCACGATATACAATGTAATCCAAATGCATGCTGTGATCACATTTTAGGGCTTTTTTTCATGCTAGGACAATGCTTTAATTTTTGTACTAGGACAATGTTTCACTACCCTATGTGTTTTAATGCACACTGCTTAACAACACCAGTAAAACAGCGAAAATTGTGACTGAGGGACAGTAGGAGAGAAACAGTTTATTGCTTACCCCAAATCTAACCCTAAACTTAACCTTAACAGTCACCAGTGAGCACTGATACTGGCAGTGTTATGCAGTGCAACTACAGAGAGTAGTGTAGCATTGTCCTAGTATGAAAAATTGAAGCGTGTTCCTAGCATGAAAAAAGCCCTAAAGATTGCAACACGTATGCCCTGTGTCTGCTGGGATAGGCTTCAGAACCCCAGGTGACCTTGGTTAAGGATAAGAGCCTCAAAAGTTGCTGGTTCAGTCTTTTCTGATATCTTTAAAACCGAAGGCCTGAAGGTTATAATACCTATAGCAAAGTTGTAAAATCCTTAGCAGTGCCAGAGCTTTGCATTTTCGCATGCATGACGGGGGAACAGTCAAACCAAAGAAAAGGAAAATAGAGAAGCAGAACACACCCATCTACATGCAAACCCCTAATTAAGCTAGATAACAAATAAGAGGACTGCTTCTAATTATAATGTTTTATTAGCATGTAAATGACAGTCATCTCTATCATTAAACAAATGTTCGTCTCTCTTTTTATCACTGATAGGCCTGCTATCCTGCAGTCTTTTATTCAGGTTTCACCACCTGAGTTGTCCTCATCCTTACTTTTTATTTCACTGCATTCGTTGTCATTTTCTTTACTGTCCAACTCCCTGGTGCAGTGGGCAGCACAGTGGCCTCAAAGCAAGAAGGTCCTGTGTTCAGTTATGGCAATCCAAAGATGCGTATCTAAGGTGAACTGAAATGAAAATGTTAAATTGTCCTCATGTGTGAATGTATTCACCTGTGTATCTGGATTGGATCCTTTGCCATTTGATGGGCTGCACAGTCCTGATTAGGATAAGTGACTTTAATGATGCATGTGTAAAAACAAGCGGAAACTGTGAAGTCAAGATGAGATCTTTCAATGTTCTTCAAGTGTTATGGTGTGACAGACTGCAGGACCCATTAAACACTATGAAACACAATTTACTTAAAATGTGCTTAAACCCTACTTTAATTGATCTCTGAAAATATACAAGACACCTTCAATTAAATTGATTTGTGGTTAATAATTTGCGAAACCAACCCCTTAATTTTACCTGGAAATTAGAGCGTAAGGCATGAGCGTGAAACTTCTTAATCTTCAATTAAATGCTTTAATTCAGATGCAAAAGTAAGGGGAAGATTTAGTAGGTTTACCCCTTAATCAGCCTTTATCTGTGCACTTTTTCACTTAATGTTCCTTAATTTCCGGTATTGGAAATTTAAGGGCTAAAATTAAGGTGTTTTTAATTTTTGTAGTGAAAGGGCGAAGTTGTGTTGACCATCCCCTCTGCGTCAATGCACCATTAAATACAACATGTTTGCCAAAAGAAGGTTTTAATTGTGTGAGGGTGTCAAGAATGATTTAAATATAGTCTTCTGTAAAAATGTGTTTCAAAAATAAACAACCCTCTAATCATTGGATCCTGAACTGATTCACTCTGAACACCAAGTGTGGAAAGTTTAGGATGTGTTTTTTAAATTATTCTAGATCCACTCTACATGTGGCTTTTAAGCTCAGCAGACCAAAAAAGTCTGAATGTTTGCACATGAAGTCCTACTGAAAGGCATCTCGCGAGTAAAATAAACAGTAGGATCAACTGTTTGGATAAAAGACAGTCCTGATCGGTTGGCTGTAGCAGCAGACACTACGTGCAAGATAAACTTGTAAGAGGAGAAAGACAGAAAGATCTGCCTCAAACGTATATTGATGGATTCGTCTCAAAGTCTTCAGAACTCTTCCTCCCAACCACAACATCAGGACAGAGGAGTGGGAGGAGGCGAGAAAAACAGAGCGAATCTGCACTTATTTCATCAAAGGTAACTGAAACCCTGTCACTCCATTTAATTTTGGAACATTCACTTCTGAATGCTAAGCATACTGAAATAATAATACCTAACTAAATTTGGAAATTTGTGTAAATAATACACACACCACTAGACTGTACGTAAGAAATGGCCTCTAGCAGAGAGAAAGAGAGTAAGAGAGAGAGCACAGGTGAGAAAACAACCAGAGATGTGTGTTCTCTTCTCAAAACTAAAATTGAAATCTACAAAGCCTTAAATTGAGTTTGTTTTTGGAGCCCTTAACTTCATCTTGAGCATCTTAAACTTTCAATGCTGGTGTATTTGGCATTTTTGGAAAGCGATGCAAGATTTGTATTGAGGTCCCAATTAAAGATATTTGATTCTCATTAATTAATCAAGTCACCCATTCATTCATTCATTCATTCATTCATTCATTCATTCGTCTTTGAATCCATTATGAAATTAGCACATCCTTAAGCAAGTTCGCATGGCTTGATGGAGCCTCACCCAGTGCAGAAAGGGCAAAAGCTGGAGAAACAATCTTAACAAGCCTCTGGAACGACACAGGGCAGTGATTTTAATGCTGAATGTTATATTTACCCCTGCTGATTCTTTACTGCTGCCCGGTATGAAACTCTTCTTTTAAGAGTGTAGTCTTATAAGAACAGCAAAAGGAGGTAAATATTCAAATGAATAATAATGAAATAATAAAAAAATAAGTAACACAGGGCCTACAATATATGGAGCATGGAAAATAAATGAATGTATTCTTAATTCAAAAATGAAAAAAAAACAAAAAACACGTAACTCACGTTCTGTTTATGAACTGAAGCTATTTTTAAGCTACTTTGTTCATTCGAACCACACATCCAACATATAGCTGATACCATTTTATATTAATCAGGCACCTACTGGTACTATTATTATTAGTAGTAGTAATATTATTATTATTATTATTCTTATTATTATTATTATTATTATTATTATTATTATTAAGTAGTAGTAGTAGTAGTAGTAGTAGTAGTATTCCCCACAAACTACATTGTGGAGTCATATAACTTCACTGTGGAATCAAAGTTTGTTTTGGAGGCATGTGTTTATATTTCGCGGTTTATTTGTTATCCAGATCTGGTTATATTTCATAATTACACAATAATGTCTCTCCAGCAACTTTTTGGGAGAAGGAAAGCATTCATTGCTGTTAGAAATTATGCAATTTAGTCTTACACAGTTACAGAGGTCAGCTAACTAGGACCGAGGCCTAGATTGCAGCAGGCCTGAAAGAGCATGAAATAGCTTCTCACCAGAGGAGCACAAGTGGACCCAATACAGTCAGCATTCACTCTGCCTCCTGGTGGCTCTCTGACGAGCACAGAACTTTCAAAGCCGATGTTCCCCTATTGACTGCAGGGGGCAGACTAGGCCTAGTATTTAATAGAACGTCCTCCTGTTACATTTTTGCCATTCGACCAGAGGGTGGCGCTGTGCACCACAAGTAACTTAGTCTTTCCTGGGCAACTATACAGATGGCATGTGGTATATAAATGCGAGGTTAACAAAGATAATATCTCCAGTGTTTACATAATGGTACGCCATATACAGTATCTTAATCATGATATCCATACATTGTTGCCTGTTTATTAGGTACATAAACCTTCTACCTGCACTCACTGTTCATTTGACTGGAAACATTAACAGCACTCTCCCAAACCATGTATGTCAACATTGAGTGTGTTTTTGCCGGTAAAAACAGTGTTAAACTGAATAAATACAGTCTAATGTGGCAAGAATTTCGTTCATTTAAGGAGTTAGAAATATGTTGCTTTGAACAATAGGATTAGAAAAGCACAGGTTTGTTTTTTGACTTCATATTGGCATTCCTTCACTTTGGTTTGTATACTATTAGCAACTCACTTGGTGTCTTTAATGAAGGGCTGATTGGCTGAAACAGGTGCTGGATAGTGACTGTAAATGCTGTGCTTCTTTAATGAGAAGTTCAGGAGTTCACAAATAGATTAAAAATGTGTCTGCAGTTATTCTAGAGGTTTTTTTAAACAAATAAAGGTTGCATGATCGATGGCTTGGTGATACAGTCATAAGTGCCATTGCTCCCAAAGCTGAAGTTCTTTAGGAATTTAAAGATTGGTTCAGCTATACCAGTCTCCTCCAGCTGTCCAAAGAGATGCATGTTAGGTAAACTGGAAAGAGGCCAGTCCTGAATATATTTGACAGCTTGTCTGTACTGCAATGGCCGTGTGAACAAATCAGGATGATTCTCTACCTTTTGTGCATTGAAAGCCAGCTATTTACATATAAGATTGATGGACTCTGGTTGGTGGTTAGATCTTCATCATGGGACACCCTCCACAAGTGTGCTAAAATGACACAACTTCTACTGTCCTTAAAAAAAAAAAAAAAAAATTAGACCGCCTTTGTCTCCTGCTGCTTGTCAGTACATGACAGCTCTCTGCAGGTCAAGCCTGTTGTAGAGGCCTAGGGATTAAGCTCAAACAAATAGCAAAGCTTCTAATAGTACCTTTTTTGTTTGTGTGTGTGCGAGTGTGTGTGTAAGTGTGTGTGTGTGGGTGTGTGTATGCATGTTTATGAACCTTCTTACAATCTGTGCAGGCTGTTTCTGAACTGGGAGGCTCTTTCTTTAAAAGATGGGATACAGTGCTGAGCCAACATCTTAGACATCTTTGTGTTTTCTTTGACTGCATAAATAAACTTCAGTGTCGTAAAATGTAGGAAGAAAAAGTCTCTGATGTTTCTGCAATGCCTGCTAGACATCAAAATGTGTTGGTTTTGTGTTATTTGTGATATTTTCCCTGCTTTTCTGTGACAGCAAGCAAGGACACCTTAAAATGGTTGAAGAATTGTCTGTGCTGCAATCTGAGATTAAACAAGTCCTAAACTGAGGACTGAGTGACAGTGGAGTTTGACTGGGACGAAAACTCAAACATTGGTCTGAGGTGCTGTAGTTTGACTGAGCCACAAGCTGTGAGCCAGGACTTTGCCCCATGATTGCAGATTGATCACACCGTGACCCGGGAACTTTGCAATAACAGAGCGGAATTGACGGGGCCTGGAGTCTGGGACTTTGCAACATGATGGTTAAAGGAAATGTGTGTATGTCTGAGTATTGATGTGTGTGTGTGTGTGTGTGTGTGTGTGTGTGTGTGTGTGTGTGTGATAATTACAAATAGGCTGCCATGTGGAGACTGTTGAAAATAGACAAACACAATGACTCACAAATCAATATTCATTGTATTATTGATCATTTATATTTTTTGCAGGAAATAAAAATAAATGCATATTCTTCGTATGAAGGGTTCGGTTAAATCTATTTTTCCCAGTTGGCTATGATAATTACTGTTTCAACATAAAGGGGGAGAAGAGAGCTTTCCAATGTGAAATTTATTCACTGACTGCACATTTGCCAGTATTCTTTAACATTGTCTTGACTCCTCCCGAGGTTTCTTCCTCCATCTGAGTGAGTTTTTCCTCGCCTCTGTCGCCTTTGGCTTACTCACTAGGGGCTCGGACCTGGACTCTGTAAAGCTGCTTTTTGACAAACTGGTTGTAAAAAGTACTATAGAAATAAAATTGAATTCAATTCAATCAGATACAGTACAACAATCTCAACAAAAATATATACACTCACAGTATATAGGCAATATTATAATGAATATGAATGAAATATTTTTTTCATTTATTTAGTATGAGGATACATCTAGACATGTGTTCCACCATTTGTCAGCATCATTAGCTTGCCATATTAGCCTTAAAGATTACTCCTAAAACCATAATGGAGCTTAACCCTCATGGATAAGACAGCCCAACCTTGCCATAAAGAGAAAAAACATGCAAACAGTGCTTGTTAACTGCTTAACTGTATTAAATAAAATCAATAATAATTGTGTTCTATTGATTGTACTTACATCTGTAGGTGAACAACTGGTTCAGTATCATAGAGTGTTGGGGATGTATTAGAATCGATTTCCTTTGTTTTATTCAGCTGATCTTTTAGCGCCCATGCATTTCACGTAATTTGTTGTCAGCATCTGATCACACATGTAAAATAACACAATATATGAATGTAAGTCATGTTTAAAAATACATACATTAAATTCAAATGTCAGTCTGAATACAAAAAGTATCCCCAAGGTATAACATAGAAAAAGCATCCAGTTTTGTTAGACTCAACTAAAACTTTCTCACTGAATCCACCTGCTTACCAAGATGCGAAGCAAATTAAAAAAAAGAAAACTACTTAATGATCAGCCAAAAGAATGTCAAAACATTTTTTTTATTAAAAATGATCAGGGTAACCTTATGTTCTTTTTGATTTGATCTTGTATTATTTGTGATAACACAAAAAACAAACGTTTTGCCTCTGTATAATGGAAAATGTAATATCAAGAATTTCCCTTTTATTTATTCTCAACCAAGTTGCCGACGTCCCTTTTTTGTTGGATGTGCCTTCTGTGAGGATCCTGGCACTGGTGTTGAAAGTAATTAAAATGCCTGAAATTGACTGGCAAATACAGCTTTAAATAATTTGAATCCTTTGAAAACAATTAAATATTGAATATAAACGATGTTTTAATAGTATACAATAATTAGCATAACACTTTATCTCTCAACAAAATGATCCACACTCTGCTCATATTTCATCATGAAGCTCCACATCCAGAAGCACTAAATGGTCAACACAAGAAATGGCATAATAGTTCAGTTAAAATTCATGGTCTTGAAACCCACAGCTGGCCTCAAGAAAAATGAGATCTATGAAGTATTTATCTCATAAAAACATCTATATTTATCTTGTAATTACATGCTGAATTTAATAACACAGACAGTAGCAACATGGTATGTGGGCAACAAAAAAACAATAATTTTCAATGATTTTCTAAGGACCTTGTAGCAGCTTAATAGAAATTATTGTAACCTTGTCAAATGTTCCATTTCTTTCAATACCTTAAAACTTTTCCACGGAAGCAGCACAGTATTTGTAGATCTCTTATATGGAGACTTATATAATGTGGTACAAAAAGAGGGAAAATTATTGGAAATTGTACTGTTGTAATACAAGAGAAAGTATTAATGAATGTCAACTTTCCTCATGTTTTTGCCCTTTACATATTTTCGGCTTTAAATAGTTACTATTAAACAACATATAAAGGTCATTACCAAATTCTTTTACCTTCTCCATGCTGTCTATATACAGGGGCTCTGTCATGATGAAAGTGTAAAGGTGATAAATAAATAAAAAATAAATAAATAAATAAATAAATACATATACATATATATTATTAACACATTAAAAGATTAATTAATCACAGAAAAAATTATATTTTAACGCAATTAACGCTTTAAGCCCTGCCACTAATTGGCAGACATACGGTAATTCAATTCGAGACAAAAATACGCCAAATGCCCAAATCACTGCTGCAGCAGCCAAAGAGCGCAGTTCAGCTCACAGCGCACAAGGAAGCGTGTGAGATATGGAAGAAAAAAACCCCAATATGGCAAAAAAAAGGGATGTTTTTTGCCGATTCTGACTCTGAAGGAGAATTTTTGCCTTTTGTAAAAGGCGCTCGCGCATCTCCTGGTTCAACTTTGGAGCACAGCTGCGCCGTAGCATTAGCTCTCTTCAGACCTCCAGAGGGGTGGAGTCTCAGCACTGTGGCCGGAGTGTGTGTGTGAGAGCTGGGGGAGGTAGGAGAGGCAGCAGGGTGATCTGGGTCTGAATAGGGTTGAAATAGTGATGATAATGGTGGTTGGGTTTATTTGAAAAATGGGGAATTGTATCAAAACTTACAACTGTCATATACTGTAACCTAATTCATAGGTTTGGTTCAGTCAGTGATAATATCATGACCATTGTAGCCTAAGTTATAGGCTTGTATTCAATAGTACATGGTAAAAAAAACTCCTTCTTGTAACGTCTGTATGTATGTGCGATTAAATGCGATTAATTCGATTAATTAGATCAAATATTTGAATCGCTTGACAGCAGATGAGTTCAGATGGGGAGCGCTCTCCCAGCATGCACTGCTCTCTCCCCGAACTGTTGTTTGTGGT
>JBBMFX010114893.1:0-23058 GCA_037832545.1 Rhabdalestes septentrionalis | reverse complement strand
CAAATTTGCCAGATTAGGCTAAAATATGAGGCTACAGGTGATAATAAACTAAGAGCCATTTGGGAGCTGAAAGAGCCTCCTCTTCTTTGGGAGCCGAGCCACAAGAGCCGGCTCTCTGAAAAGAGCCGAACTTCCCATCACTACTATGAAGTACTTCACTACTGAGTAGCCGTTCAACATTAAATGCCGATTTCAGGCCGTGAATGCATAGTTAAACTGCTTTACATCTGAATGTACTGGTTTTTGATTGTGCCCCTCTACTCTACCCAAGTAGTCACCACCCAGCATTTTCATTGGCAGGGGTTGACAATTTTTGAGGTCTAGTACTCTAAAGAGCACCAAAAAAAAAATAATTCAACTCACCATGGGTGTTGGAACCATTACTACCCTTTAATTTCTTGAGTGCTGGTTCTTAGATATCCAGTATGAAGTTACTTAAATTAGGTACGTCTTTGCGCTATGAATTCTGAAAACTGCTGCGCATTTGCCTACAACATATGCTAACTCTTACTTGCTTACCAATCCCTGGTCATAGGCTGTATTGATCCAAGAGGAAATGATCTGAGCCCTCTGAATTGAACCCATTCACCCAAAAGAAGCAGCGGGCTGCAGATAGTGGTCCATGAGGAGAGGTCTTTGCAGAATTGTCCCTTCCTCAAGAGTATCTCAGTTGTTCTACTGGCAGTCCTGGCATTCAAACCCACAGTCTTCCGAATGCTGAGGGAACCCCGTAACCAGCAGACCACCCAGTGGAGAGTGAAGTAAAAGGAGCCAGTTGTATTGACATTGTCCTCTTAGTAAGAGCCCCCTCTTCTCCTTTCATTAGTGGTCAGACCCATTAGGACCAGCATTTTGGGTGTTATCTGGGTTTTAAATGATTCTCAGCACATCAGTGACACTGATGTATCCAGCCGAGATGCTGAGGTGTTTAAATACACTCTTTGCAACACACACACACAAACACATATACACACACACACACACACACATTCACATTCCCATTAATATATAACTGCTGTGCCCCAAATAATATCTGCTCACTAATGCTCCTGTTGTACCGTTAATGAAGGGGTCAGGAGGGCAAACAAATGATGCAGAAAACCAGATGGACTACTGGCTATAATTGTAAACGTCAAAGTGCGCCTGTATGGTCAGTGGAGCTGATTAGACTCACAATGAGTGCAGATACAAGGTAGGCGTACCTAGTGAAGTGTCTCATTAGTGTATTTAAGATCAGTTATGCTTCATTGCACTCTTAATAAAAACATGACCAGATATATTTAAACACTTATCTTCAGCGAGTCACAAAATAAATAAGCTCTCAGGATACGGTTGCAGTGGATTATCAATAAGTTCTTTTTCTTTGGGAAAACTTCTAAAAAATAAACAGGGAAAATGACGCCAAGCACTGCAACAGGTCAGTACACTGAACCCAATGTACTGAACTGTCACAGATAGATGAATCAGCGGACCCTGGTATATATATTTTTGTTGTAAGAGTGTTGGCAATATTTTTAAGTTCTTTTAAAGGGTGGATTTCAGCACATTTCAAGCTGTGGCAAGGAACTGCAGCTAAAGCTCCTTCTTGACTCTATTCTAATAAGGCATTTCTCTTGGCTTTTCTGACCAACCTGCCCCCACACAACCCACCACCACACCATTTTCACCTCCTGGGTTGCACTCTGAATAATGGCTTTGCTTCCTGCATGGTCCACTCAGTCTACATTTAAACACTGAATCTGACATCATTATGATTGTTGCACATTGTGTCAGTGTGGGGGTGCAGACTGAACAGTATGATCATCTGAGGTGAACTGTGCAGGAATAGTGGCTGAAGCTGACAGTTTAATGGTTGAAATGAGTGGCTGGTATTTTCAAGCATGTCTCCTGTAGAGAGTTAGAAAAGGCAGCAGGATGTGACTCACTCTTGTCAAAGTATGTATTTGATGTAGTCGATATCAAGCATACACATCCACGCCATAAATGCCTGCTCAAAATGTAAATATCTCACGGTCAATACACATAGATGTCAGTCGCCAAGCCACGTTTGGTAAATGCCATCTCTAGTGCAGGAACATTTCACTCAAAATACTCAACATCCATTAGCAACTGTCTACAGGCCAAGAATTTGAGAAAGCCCTTAAAAGCCTCACCCTTCAGGAAATGAGAAACACTTGATTTACTCATTTTTATTTACAAAGGACCAACAGCCTGAAATCCATCTTTGTTAATCCTCTGGTAATACAAAGCAAGGTAAGACGCTGTCCAGGGCTAATCTTATCCCACTAATTTGTTTTAAGAGGAGACCATCGATAAATGGCCATCATGAATAACATACTAAACAAACGTTACCATGGCGTCTGTGTACTCGTCCAGCTTGTTGGAGGACACGTCTTTCTTGTGGTGTTGAAACAGATCCTGGAGGAAACTCTGTAAAAGCACAAGAGGAGGAAAACCTCAAGAGAATCAAACGACACACCGCATTTACTGCTGTATTTTTTTTTTATCTGTAAGATTCAAGGTTCTTTTTCTGGAATAACTATTGTGATATATGAATGCAATCAACCCCATGCAGATCTCCATTGTTCAAGTAGGTTAAAATGAAGGCCTAAGGAAGAAGGAGTGTCTGAAGGAATGAAGGGCTTAAAGCAGTCTGTTGGAACCGAGATATACTGGGAACTGCCAGAAGAGCACATTTTCA
Organism: Rhabdalestes septentrionalis; assembly: GCA_037832545.1. Lineage (NCBI taxonomy): Eukaryota > Metazoa > Chordata > Actinopteri > Characiformes > Alestidae > Rhabdalestes > Rhabdalestes septentrionalis. The sequence goes on along the minus strand of JBBMFX010114893.1, from coordinate 20,357 downwards.
ACATAGTGGTCACACTGCAAGCTCCAGCGCTGATTGTTAGGGGCACTGACTGACTTTACTACGTCATCCTACACTGTGTACTTATTTATTTATTTGTTTGTTTATTTAGAAAGGATGTACAGGGCCAAAAGGTAACAGGATAGGCTGTGACTAAGCGACCCCACGAAAACCCAAGGTGTAGTGACACCAAACAAGAGAAGAACTAGAATGACCATCCCGATGACGACATTGAGTTTTCACTTGTTCAGGAGACGTATGACCTACTGAATTTACTATTTTCATCATATTCCCAGAGCTGATTATTCAGTGACGCAGTACACAGTAGTGGCATGGAAGTTACATCGGTGTGGCCTCATCTTACAATTAATATCTGTAAATAATTACGTAATACATAATACTAATCATTTAATACTTAATAATAAGTTAATACTCAAGCTTCAGGTAAAAATGTAGAAAACACACATGATTAGTGAAACCTCTAAAAACCTCTTAGTTGGTCTTAGTTGGCAGCATTTTTTCAATTACATTATATTTTACAGACATGAGTAACTGTAAACTAAATCAAATTGAAAAAACACAGTCATTTATATTATTGGAAGACAAAAACAAATACTAGATCAACACTCAAACATCCCTGGAGGTTTGGGAAAGCAGCCCTGTCGTCTGAAACAGTAGTCCATGGCATTTGGCGTTCAGAGTGTTTTGTTCATTTTTATATCTCAAAGTAATGTGTTCTTACCAAATTTACATGTCGCTCCACCTTAATGAAAAACCAGAGAGCTGAGAGTTTTGGGGATATATTTGTGGCAAAGATTTGAGTGAATATTTACTTTGGGGCTTATTGGCAACATAATGCCTGTAGCTGGAGTTCTAAACTAAAATGTAGAACTCCAGCTACTCCTAGAATGTCTTGGCTGGTAGCCTGTATGGTAGCCTGTGGTCATTTGTGTAAATTACTGTAAATTCCGGACTATAAGCCGCTACTTTTTTCTCAACAAATGAACCCTGTTGCTAATAATCAGGTGCAGCTAATTTTTTTTTTTCATGCCGTAAAAAACATTTGGCCTCGTAAGCAGTCATGGATTTGTGGACGCACCTTTGGGGAGGCTCACATTTTATAGGCTTGTTTCGGGTAGAAATGTTTTATGCGCATTTCAGCCGCATCTGTGACGAGTGTTTAGGCTCAAACTCCCGGACCAAACTCCGACGGCTCGTATTCCCAGGGTGAGCCCGAGTGAGTCCGAGGACAGGCATGACCCCCTAAGGCCCGCACATGCCAAAGATAAGGAAGATGAAGAAGGGCGATTAAAGACTTTTTCCTGGTAGGCTGCAGTACTTATACTGTGAATATTTTTACCGGTCGTGAGGAGATGTTGGAATGTTGTTCGTGCACTGTTCAGTAAAAAAGATAATATAAAGATAATAACACATAATTTGTGTGGTACTGATACGTATGTGAGACACATGCGGTTTATAATCCGATGCGTTCTGTAGTCCGGAATTTACGATAGATGTGAATTTAAAAAAATAATATGAATTTTTAAAAACATTTCAAATAGTTTTTCAATCCTTAAATGTAAGTGGAAAGTTACAGCACAGAAGAGAGAAAACAAGTAAACAAGAACATGATTTTCTCATGGGTGCTGAATGCTGTTGATCATCAATAGATAATAGAAATGTCCATTGTAAAAGAAAATTTTAAGGATAGAATTATTCTGTAGTGACCAAAGTGAAATGTTGATGATCAATGAACATTACAAAGAATACTTACTTTACATATACAACTACATTTATTCATGTAACTAATAATGTAATTAGGTTTTACTGATTATTTTGATAAAGGTTTGCTCTTCTTATACTGGATATATGTTTAAATGTGGATTATAAAATTTCCCTTAGGGTAAATGACCCTACTGAGAAATATGTGGTGTGAGAGTGTCAGACCCAGTGGTATTGATCTAGTAAGCTCTAAAATGCTACCTTCAGTTCTCCAGCTGATATATATCCACTGCTGTCCGCATCATACCTCCTCCAGATCTGAAAAAGTACACAGTTTCACTCACATGTCATTCTACCAGACAACACAACATTAACCAGACAACACATTGCAGGAGGCAGAGGGAGAGAATGGTACCAGCACCTTTTACACAACAGTCACAATTTTGCTGATTGAAACGAGTTAGAAGAAGAATAATGTGAAGGATAATGTGACAGTGATGGACCTCACCTTCATGAACTCCACACTATTGTCCAGAGGAGCCTCACGACGGAATATCAGCAGGAAGTTCTCCTCCTCTGGCAGGATCATATTAGCAAGCTAACATCACACACACACACACAGGAAACAGTTAGAAGAGCAATAAAGCTACGTGACCGACTAGCTAGCTCGAGGCCCCTTTGTTTCCTTGTGTGGTCTTCTGGCTAGCACTGTAAATGCCAGATGATTTAAATTTAGATTAAAAAGCCTCTTAATGCTCTAAGAGCATGACTCTGGAGGTCATGCACTGCTCCCTTCCTCCAAAGGGAAGACAGGAATCCATTCCATATCAAGTTTAGTTTGTGCAGTGCAGTTGTGTTCTGTACTGTCTCCACCAAAGATGCAAAGACAGCATGGGGATAAGGCTTAAGGAACATTTGAGGGATGCTAAAATGAACTTCCTGGACAAAAGATAAAGTTGACATGCATCATTTCTTCTCAAAATCTTAGTCAGGCTTACCCTTGCTCTAATTAAAGCACCACTCATGTCAAGAAAGTATTAGGTAAGTAAAGTGGCCTTTATAGTCACACACAAACAAATCCCAGCACACAGCGTGAACAGTGTGAAATTCATTATCTGTATGTAACCCATTCACCAAGTGAAGCAGCAGTCAGCCACAGGCGCAGTGCATGGTGGGCAGTGTGTTGTGATGGTACCTTTCTTAAGGGTGTCCCAGTGGTGCCACTGACAGTCCTGAAATTCAAACCCACGGCCTTCCGATCACTTTCTAACCACCAGGCCACCAGTTGCCCCAGTCTCAGGAGATTTTCTGACCATTTTAGCTCACTCTTTCAACTTTATGTCCAAGCAGAGCACATCATTATCACTTCCATGTTCAGTATGATACCTGTAGGGAAATACTGAACATGGAAGACTGGGTCTCATTGACTGATCGTAAAAATCACTAGAATCCCAGTTCTCAATGTGGAAAGGAAGGTAAAAAAGCTCATATGTGTAACTGAAATTTGTCCACCCAGTATTCAGGCTAAAATCGAGACAAACAGACCCTCAACAGGCTTTTAGGGACAAAGAGGTTTTAGGCATGAAATGTTGCAAATTACTTATTCTTTATCCAGTGTGTTTACATCAGTACCAATGGCAAAAATGGGTTTAGCATCTGCTCTTCAGAAATATCTGACTAACCCTGAAAATATCTGCTACTTCCACCACCACCAGTGGCTTTCCTTTAGACTGCAGTCCTACATGATGAGTCACTCCTTCCCCATCAAACTATACGGCTTTACCCGTTCCTGTGTCAAGGACAACATGAAAATGGATGTTTGCAGCTGCCTGATGCCTTGCCATCAAAATTTAGAGAAGATGGAGAGGGTGAGAGAGAGAAAGAGAGTAAGAAAGAGAAAGAAGGGGGGAGGACACCAGAATCCATTTCCCCTAATTACATTGCTTTCCATTAGACTTGGACCACCATCAACACTCCTGTTAACAAGGTGCCAGCGGATCTGGGCTATAATTCATAACCACAGCCACACGACAACAGGAACACACTCCTTTCTGGAACGTTCCCTGCATCCTCCCTTAAGATAGTAGTATCCTTAATTTTTTAAAAACCTTTTTTAAAGCTCTTACATGGTGACCTTAGACTGTGTCTATGTTTTTAATACACTATTAATCACAGGAACAAGTGCTTCACTCTATCCCTCACTTTCGCTTTCTCTTTCTCTCTCTCTCTATCTCTCGCTTTCTCTTTCTCTCTCTCTCTCGCATGCACTTTTCAGCTTGTGCTCTTTTCTCTGTCTCAGAAAGTTAACTGTGTTTGGAATAGTTCTGTTTTTTGGTCTCTCGAGTGCGAGGGGTGGTTGGACCCCCACAATGAAACCACGATTGATGTGAGGGGTATGTAGGGTTGGTGCAGGAGTCACAGTGGATCTGTGGCAGCTGGTGGCCTAATGGTTACAGAATTTGCCCTGAGATCAGGAAGTCATGGGTTACATTCCCAAGACTGCTTAGCAACTCTGAGGTAAGCTTGAGCAAGATACCTTCCCCACACACTGTTCCCCACACACTGTTCCCCACACACTGTTCCCCACACACTGTACCCCACACACTGTACCCCACACACTGTTCCCCACACACTGTTCCCCACACACTGTTCCCCGGGCGCTGTGTTCCTGTTGCTTCTCTTGGTGTATTAGTTAAAAAACAGAGGAAGAATGAAAACAAAACGATTGATTTTGCAATAATGGTTCCAGTGCCCATGAGTTTGCCTCAAGTGTGTTAAGCATTTTTGAGAGGGTTAAAGCACATGCTTCCTTCAAGTCATGTAAAGTCAAACATTGCATTTTTCTGTTCTGCAATGTCACTAAACAGCTTCACATGTTTGGAGGGGAACAGTGCAAACTACTAAAGTAAAGTGGTCACACCACAGCACACTGTAGAACTGTTTCTCAAGGCTACCACATGGTGCCACTGGCACTCCTATAATTAAAACCTACAACTTTCTGTTTACAGTGGTGTCTCTCTAACCGCCAGACCATTAGGTAGCCCAGCTAGGTAGGTAGGTGGAGCAGCTTAGACATTTGTGCTATTTCTGTCAGTTTCTAACCATATCTTGACTCTTTATTGGGGGTTGGTGGACTCTCACCCCTGACTGTGAGTGTAGTAACATCTGCAACCTCTTCAGCCTTGCATTTAGGCACTGACTTATGTGGCTATGGAGAAGAGCATCTGCTAAATGCTGTAAATGTAAACGTACCACCACTACATACACTACCAAGCTCTAATCATGTCAGCTGCGAATGGTCCACCACCCCAAAAATATCTGGTGGTTCTGTGGTTAGAACAAGCAGTGATGAATGAAGAGTGGCTATCAAATCAATGGGTAGAGCTCAGCGTGCACAGTAGCAGGTTTTAACATCAAGGGCTGTGGATGTTATTTTTTTTCTTGTGCTTCTAAGACATATGGAATGGAAGAGATTAGTTTAACTAGGATGTGACCACAGATGGAGCCTGTCATGTTTCATCTGTAGCTGGAAGTGCTTCAGGGCCATTTACCACTTTCCAGTCACAACAGAAGGGATTGATTTTTGCTTCTGTAAAATACTTTAAGAGCCTTTCAGAGCTTCTCAGAGAAATGACTCCATAATGCATTATTTAACAAATAGTTCATATGAAACTGTAACTCAGAAATGTGCTTTCTAATAGACAGCATGTGGTTTCAGCTGTACATACAAAAATGCATCATGGTTCTGTTTGTAACTATTCACTTTCAGTGCCTCAGAGGTTGGCTGGTGGAGGTCAAGCAGTGATGCACCACAGCTTATCTTTTCATCTAGGCAGAGTGTCAGCAAATCATCAGCAGACTCAGTAGCAACACAGTCAGACATGTCTCTTCTACATAGTAGGGCTGAACAATACTGGTTGAGAAAGTCACATTGTGATGTTTTAATAGGTTTTGCAATAAAAGCTGTGATAAAAAGCTGAAATGTGGATAATTATCTCTCTACACCCTTAAAAGGAACAATTCTATTCTTGAATGACTGTGCTTGGGTGGTAAAATACAAAACTATGAATAAAGTGAATAAAAAAGAAAAAGAAAGGTTTCCTAAATAATTCAGAAATGAATGTATTGTTATGAAAGCTTAATTAAATATTAAAACTTCATGTCATGTGGAGCTTCCCTAGGGGGTTTTATGTACTAAAAGCAGCCATGACTCTTTTCCATATTCTTTTAAGCCTTTACAGTTAAACAGGCTGTTTTTGATAGTGAGCCTCTGAGAGCTCAGCTCTGATTGTACTGCATCTCTTTCAGGAAGCAGCAGGACTTGAATACACCACATCATCTCATCAAGAACTGCAGCAGACAAACTACAATAGGCTGCGTAGGAAGGACAAATTACTCAATTACTATTTCACATGTTATTTATTCATATTCCAGTGTACCATTTTAAATATTAAACCCACACAAATGAACCCTTGATGTGACATATTTAAAGACCTGCATTACCACTGACCAAATCATGTCTTTGTTGGACCAACGCCTTGATTTCATCCAAACCTTCACAGACCAATCTGCAATTGATCAACAGGCTTATTTGCATAATGTAGAGTTCTGAGATGGCAGTGAGGAGGTTGGTATCATGAGAAAATAATACACTGTGCAGCCCTAGATGACTGAGATTCAGCAATGGGTGGAACTGTTACATAATATTTGGTAACTAAACATAATTACTTATAAAGAAGGTGAGATTGTGAAAGAGGAGGGAAGGAGGGCACCTCTTGAATTTGCAGACGGCCATCAGCGGTGACATCGTAGGCGGACATGAACCTGGCCTTCAGCTGACGCACCTTCTCCTCTGTTATGTCCTCCTGAAAGGTGCAAGAGCAATTGGGCAGTTATGAGGAGCACCCAAACTGTTTACCCACCACATACTCACATTTACCAGGGGCGTCAGAAGCATTTTTATTGTGAGGTGAAAGGGTGGGGGCGGGGTTTGAGTGTGGGCTGGGGTTTTGGCATGGGGGGGGGGTTGGCATGGGGGCGGGTTTGGGTGGGGGCGGGGTAGCTGTGTGCATGCAATGTCTCATCATTTTAGGGTGTGGGGTGGTTGGAAACACCAGTTGAATCTTGAATCTTTCATGAAAAAATCCACTCCAAATAATCGATAGAAGAACACACACCACTGGACATCAGTCCAGGTTTCACCGCACGTAACTGAAGGGAATCGTCAGAGCATAGACAGGCTGCTTAGATTTCCAATGTTGTGTGCGTTCTACTATCAATTAAGTGGAGTGGATTCTTTCGCGAAAGATTAAAGATTCAACAGCACTGGGTGAACTGATTATGTTAAATGTTTGGGGGTCTAAAGAACTAATTATGAAATGTGAGGGGGACACCTCCCATTTTGATTGAATGCCAATGACGCCCATGATTGGGGCAGTGACTTTGCAATGGAACATTCCTTTATGGAGTTTTTCCTTTAAAGCATTCCTTTTTTTAAACAATTTGGTGTTTCTTGCAAAATATGTGCCTCTTAAGTAAATCACTGAGCAAATGAATTCCCACAGCCTTCCAAGGGGGCTAGAATTAAATCAAATGCAAAATGGTTTTGTGCATCATTTCCCTGGATTAGTGCAGGAACTATGTATGGGCATTTGAAGAGACAGCCCCAAAATTTCATCAAATGATAAACACAAAAAAGGCCACAATAGTTGGATAAGTCTGCTTCACCGCATTAATGATTTATGGCATTCTGATGTAGGACATGGCTGTTTATGGGAAGTATCACTTTCACTTTAAAAGGACACAAAAATAACAAAATAATCTCAACTATCACTACATTGTTTAGAAAATAGAACCAGCCTCAGATCTGCCTGCAAGAGAGATCAGCCCCTATTTTAGAGGGCCACAGCCTGGAAACACATAAATATTTTTTGTATAGTGGATTGTTGCATGTATGGCAAGTGTAGAAAATAATACTTGCAGTAATGTCATTTGAAACCGATTATGATCCAAGAACATATGGGGTAGAATGTAAAATTAAAAGAATCAAGTAAATTTATATGTAATTAGATTAATTTTGTGTAGATATTTTGGTGCATTGACACAGTTACAGAGATGGTGGGCCTTCATAAGTCTAACCTCAATTTCCTGAAGATCTACACTGAGACTTCCTGTGAAGAACCAGTTTAGTGTGATGCAGTTTTTAAGCCACGCAAGCATAAAAATGAGCTTAAATACATCTCACGCAGCTCAGTGCAGCTCTTGCCAAACAAACATTCTGCCCATGAAACAACATGTCATCAGCCAGTTAGCCAGCCTCTTCTGGGATCACATGATCTGTTACCCTAGGAAACATCAAGGCCTATCCCATAGCAAACAGTGAAAATATCAACAAATAGGAACTTAAAGGGTCTGTTTCCACCAACATATTGTTTCCACCTAATTTCTATTTTACTCTAGATTTCCTTAGTGAACAAAATACAAGAAAATCTGTTGACTCAAAACACAGTTATAACAGAATCATTGGGCAGGTCCTTAAACATCTTCCCACTGGCTGAAATTTTTTTGGCATCTTCTAAGTTGGGTCTTAAAAAATTAAGATGTTCTGTTTGGCACATCATTTGATGCAGGTGTAGCAGATGGAGATGCTTCGAAAAGCCTATAACTAGTCATATGCATTTCTCATACCTCCGGTTTCAATTTTGTCATCATGTGGTGAAAAAATGCGTCCAGCTCCTTCCCCTCAATGTAGCCATTATCTGAAACACAGTTGTTTTGAAACTGATTTCTCACATACTTCATTACACCACAAGAAGTGTAGACGCGTCCATGTCTCTGTGTGATTTTATTTTGCTGAATGAACTCCTGCATGCATGTGATGAAGCTCCACACTCACCGTCTGCATCAAAGTGTTGCCAGATCTCCAGAAATCCCGCTGCGTCCAGGTTGTCCAGAGCACAGTCCATTGCAGCAGGTAGGAAAAGAGCGGACCTTCTAACAGACTACTGAACTGGGCTGAGAAGATACTGCACACACAAACAGGTGAAGAGGAAAAGTGAGGCAGCAGCTGTTCAGCAGCTTCACCAAGACACTGTGTGGAAGTAAGTGACTGCTGCTGCTCGACCACAAGCGAAACTCCACCTCCTTTTTTTTCTTTTTTCTCCTCTCAGAATAGGATTAGATGTGCCTGAAGTGAGGCAGTGCCTTAACTATCAGCTAACGTTAACTGATTATAATTTTGATTAGATTTCATTTCCTGGATGTCATAAGTTATATATCAGAATCACATTTATCCGCTGTAGAATGAGATCTACTACTAAAAGCTTTTAAAAACATTCTTTTGTCCTCCTCATCATAGGAAAAAGCCTATAGCACAGCTAGTTTTGTGTATTCATGTCATTTCTTCATTGTCTTATCAGGTTAATTCCCAGGATTAACACTTCTGACCATAACAACAACAGGGACACTGCATTCAGATACATATACTTTCACCTCTTCCATTATTGTACAATTGCAACAATTAAAACAGTAATGTTAGGTGTATGTTGTGTGCATGTGTGAGCTTTTTCATCCCATCAGAAACTGAATCAGGAGTGAAGCTGCTGGAATACAACACATAGAAAAGATTCTCTACACACTACAGCACTCACAATACATATGCAAAGTTTATTTTTATGTGCAAATATTATGCTAAGACATATGTAAGGAGTGCCACAAAAATGGAGAAGCATATTGCAAAGTGCCCAAAACTCCCCCAGAGCTCTGATACTCTCTCAGCAGCTTCTGGTCCCTTTGCTTCATTTTACATTTTGCAAACTGACTTGTAATGTCAAAATAGAACTGATTATGAATGCTTGCACTGAACAAAGTTTTATTTATAAATAATTATTGTCAAGTTTCTACATTTTATCCTTTTGCAGAAATGTCTGCTGACAAAATAAAATGTTTATTTATGTTGGAATATGATCCATATAACCTATGGTTCTTTAAATCATACAAAATTAACAACTAATTCACATTAATTCCCATCAATTCCCGAAATTCCTGCGAAAAAAATGTCAAATTTTGAATATTTCCAAAATTCCCCAGCTAAAGTTTCCATGGAAAATTTCCAGAAATGTTCCACTCCTTTGCAACCCTAGTCTCCATACATACATAAACACATAAACATACATACATAATCACACATGTACACACACATACACATACATGGCCACGTGCCTGTTTGTGCAAATGTATGTATGTTTATCTGTAGAGCTTTCTTTGAGCGAAGTTTTCCTAGTATAATGTGCTTTTCAACTTGGGCTCATTATAACTACACATTGCACAAATATCATAAGCCTGCATCCCTCTAAATCACTTAAATGTTACCATTTACTTTGCTCGCCTTTTCCTCAGGACCTCCTCTCTTTTTACAGGATCTGCATTTAATCTCTCCCTGTTTTTTCTGCACTCGCCATCTCTCACCATCTACTAAAATCTGCCTCGAACTGAAAAACAAATACAAAAAGGGAATCTTTTAAATGACTAAATGCGATAGTTTATCAAGGATTCATCTTGTAAATGGGAAAGTACAGAAGTAGGTATTCACAGAATTAACTTGGTGGAAAGATATTAAATGTGTGAATAATACATTACTAAAATAACATAATATCCAATAAACACATTATATTATAACTATTAGCAATGAAATATGTATCCAAGAGTATTATTTATGTATTTAAATGCAGTTAATATCATATAGTGTGACAAAATATTCATATGGTGTGACAAGAAAACCCTGTCACCCCTTATGATTTTATGTCACACCATATGAGGTTTTATGTACTTAATAGGGGATTAAGCAATGTGCTTTTATTATAACATCCTAAAACCATGCTAACTACAATATGACAATCTAGCTTTCAAGGTAATATTGGCTGAAAAGTTATTATCTACTGTATTTATAACTATGTATATAGAGATGTAACTCTCTCTCCCAATCAGTCACCAGTTAGCACAGATACTGGCGGCGTTATGCAGCGCGCATTAAAACATATAGGGTAGTTAAGTGTTGTCCTAGCACGGGAAAAGGCCTAATGCATGATCGCAGCACGTTTTTGAATAGATTGTATATCGTGATGGCTTCAGGAAACTCGTGGGACCGCGCTCCTCTGACAGTCTGAGCTGATACAGTACACACACAGGGAAAGAGGGAAAATCATTAGAACAAAAATTGTCATTCGTCCTCCTCTGTAAATGAAAAGCTAGTTTTATTTATTTTGTTTATTTCTATATTCTCGTATTCAGTTGATTACCCGGATGAACAACTTTGACCAGAAAATTGTTTTCCATCAAACCAATTACAGAAACCTGCCATAAAGGTCACCTGATCGCTTGATAACATTTTTTTTCCTTCTTCACCGAACCGAATGTGAAAGGGTGGAAGCCAAAACATGTAGATAGATGCTTGATCAGATTGACTTCTGGAGAATCTGAAAACCATGCCGAAACCTTCAACACTTTATCATGTTCATCAACCCATGTGAACAAGATTTGCATTCAGGATGCGTCATCTATTTGAAAGGCGTCACTATGATTAGAGAATATCAGCGATGTTTAATTAAATCGTCCGTGTCGAAATTACTTCTGCACGAATGCCTGGACTCAAGGTTTCCCAGCAGAAAACATACATCTACACACGTAGCCCGAAGAGGAACCTCCAGGATGGGCCTGGGTGACCACTGGTTTATAGAATTGTATCATAGTAGTATGTTCTTGCGTGTGTAACATTACTGCCCCCTTGTGGTAAAACTGAACATTGAAAATAGAGGACGGTTCATCTGGACTCCAGTAAATATCCCGTTGTCGGACAATTGCCAAAATGACCCTATTCATTATTCACTTAGAACAAAGCCTGCTTGTGCAGAAACGGCGCCGCTTAGATGCAGGCAGTTTCTGAAATGAATTCAAATCAAACCAGGCTTAATAAACGTGTAAAATCAGTTTTAATCAGCTTGGTAGAAATATATCCAAAAAGAAAACGTCCACAGTCTATAGAATGCATGAGTGAAATATGTTAGAGTTTGATTATCACCAAAACAAGATCCAAAATACTGCATAACACAATGAGCAAATCAAAACACATCTGCTGGTTTTAAAATAATACAGGATTTCATTATATTATTTTAACACTGAAGAACCACACTCATTTAACACGGTTGCCCTTACATAATAAAAATAACACAAAAGCATTCTGCCAAGCAGTGTGCAATAACAAAATTAATAGAAGTTCTTTTTTCGCACAATATGGACAAAATGTACATCCTAGGTAAAGAGGAAGAGCCAGTTGTATTGGATTAAAAAGGAAAAGCACCACCAACCATCATTTATCAATCATAATAAATTATGTAGCTGTACAACTTCCATTGCATTTTCTCACTTTTTTTGTTTTTTATTTTTACTGCGCTTAGTACCTTACAAGATCTGTGTACATGTACATGTGTGTGGATATATACGGCATGTTAATATTTCAAACTTGAATATATTTAACATGTGCATATACACACACAAACACATACATGTATGAAAGCACATTTCGTATATACAGAAGTCGACATCACATGCATGTGGGACAGTGACTGGGAGCAGAAGGAGACGACATTAAGTTTTATTGCAAAAATGAAAAAAACTAAACAAAACAAAAAAAAGTGCTGTGATGTCAAATTAAAACATAACCCGAGACATTTAGAATAGTTTGGTGAAAAATACAGTTTACACTTTTCCCCCACTTACCCCACAGGTAATCAAAAAGTTAAAGGCAGCTAGAAGATGTGTTGTTCAGTTTTACAGCACATAGTACCTCATACTGAGCCTTAAACCACATCCACAAGTCTGTATCACCCTAATAAAGAGTTGATTGCAATTTGCGCAGGTTCAGAGTCATTATATTGATGTATTAATCTGCAGTTCTATACCGCTTCATGCTGCCATTTGGGGTTTGTTGCCAACAGTAGCCTCATAGCTATCGTTCTAAACTAAAGAAGCAACATTTAGACCTTAAAAATGTCTTTGTTGATTGATTACATCTGGAGTAAAGAGAAAAAAAAAATGTAAATGTGATTCTTCACCGAAATATTCCTCCAAGAGACCAGCAAAGCAAATGGATAAAAAGAGGCTGCTGCTGAGAAAGAAGGACCAAGAAATTGACCTGCCACTTCATATCAGTTGGCACTGTGCCATTTAATCCCACCTGCCCAAAAAGACATGGGCCAATTATACTTTCTATTATTGATGGGTGGTTTTGGAAAACATACCTTGAAATAACCAGAATGACATTTGTTTTTTGACAGAGCTTCTTAACAATGGTCAAAAGTCCCTAATAACAGCTTTGGTTAGAAATCTTCTCGTGTTTATTTGATCTTAAGCCCACATTACTAGAGTGTTAATGCTGTAGTTGCGCATTTGCATCATAAAGTGACACGTTTCCAACATTTAGACACAACAAACAGTAAATGCCCTGTTTCTTCTAACATGAGCGTACAGGTTGAGAGGGCAAACATGCTAAAATCACTGCCCATGTTATTCGACCATATGATGCAGATGCAGGAGTCTTGAGGTGGAAACACGCGGGAGAGTTCCATCAAGTCTGGTCTCACATTCAGGAAGGTATATGAAGTCTTATTTGAAATGCTTGAACTTTCCAAACATTTGTGATGTATAAACTAGCAACTTAAAACTTTTTCCTTGACAAACAAGTTGTGGGAGAGTGAACCGGCCCTAAAGACGTGACTGTTTTGATGCACATAGTAAAGAAATCCCTGTATCTTTAGTTTAAATGCATTTAAACAGGGCTTGTTCAATCAACCAACACACAGAAACACACACAAACAGTGTCCAAGGTGCCGTCAGTGTCTTGCTTCGAATGATCACAGTACAGTAGTAGAGTGGAGCTCTAAGGCACAAGGGCAGGCAGTGACACGCCTGGTGCCAACGCCTCCCCTGTTTCAGAGAGTGAGTGAGGTTTCACCACAGTGAGAAAACACCCTGCTCGTTTGGATGTGTTTAACAGTGCTTCAGCCCTAGTTATTAGACTAATGAGATTATTAAAGTTTCCTGAAGCGAGACACTTCATACAGCGCAAACACGTGCTTCCTGTGCCAGGGAGGGACACAGAATCAGACATACGCTTCCGGGAACATGCATTTAGTAAGGTAACACACACACACGAACACACACACACTCTCTCTACTGGGATTCCGGGTTGTTGGACTGCAGCATTACGTTTTAACAGTCTTGGAGGGGCTTCCTGAAACAGGCTGAAATGAACACAAAGTGATCCGGTCTCTCTCTCTCTCTCTCTCTCTCTCTCTCTTGGTCATTCCCTCCATCATACAAAAATAAAATCTTTATCCGTCTCTTCCCCAGAGTCGGCCGACTTGCTGCCCTGGCTCGAGTCCTTGTCTTTCTCTTTCTCGCCATTGGTTGCTTTGTCCTTGGCCTTGGAGCCGTTCTCGTCCGAGCACTGAGGGGCGTCCGATGAAGAGGACTTCCTTGCTGTGGGACACAAATGATCAAAGGAGGACAATGTTCTCTCATTTAAAGGAGAAATTTACTGATTTAATCAACATTTCTGTATAATCTAATCGTTAACAAACAAAGTCATTTAAAGCGATGTGAAACAAAGCCATTAAGAAACAAAGTCATTCAAAGATTCAAATCCTGTGAGAGTCAAACTTATTCAGATGCAGTGGTGATAGGAAACAGATTTCCAACGTTTTTTTACATCTCTAAATCCACTTCAAAGATTAGCTACTCAAAATGGCTAGGAATAAGTTGCCTGGTGCTTGGAGATTTATGATCATGATGAAATAAGCTCTTGGCCTTAAATGCATCTGCGGTATAGAGGCACATGCAGAGAACTGTAAGGTGTAAAACAGTCCATTAATATTTTTTGGTATTATTTTACCCTCCTAACCTCATTTACAAACGGTCTGAATCCACATGTAAGTTCTCTGGAGGTCTTGGATTGTAAATAAATTATCTATAAAATATCTATACATTGTGAGCCCTGGTTCCGATCACCATCACTGTAAAGGATTTCCGAGTCACTCCCTATTTGGAACAGTGAATATATAAGGGTCTCATTCACCACCTATTATGCCAACAGTAAAATGTGCAGTGACTTTGCTTGATTTAAAAGTAAATTCTCAACTCTGATCCAGGAGATCTATCAGTAGATCGAAGTCCAGCATTTAGGTGCAGGTTAGAACCCTGAAGAAAAAGCTCCAGGGCTGCACCAAAAGAGCTTACGCCTGCTTGTTAACTACACCGTATATTTTCATTTTTTGGGAGAAACAATAACAGTATTAAACCAGATGATAATGAAATGAATCTCCAATAAGACATACGCCTAGTTGTAAAAACTGTTTCGCTATTTTGAACTTTATTTGTTCCTTTCCATGTGTTTGGCAGCTATATTTAATAATTAAGTCCTTGCATTGAACTCACTTCACAAAGCAGAGCTAACAGTGTAGCAACAGAAACGGACAGCAGAGATGTTTCTCCACACCCCCGGAGCAGAGGAATGGTAGGGTGGGTCACTAAGGTCAAAACACATCTTTGGAGGAATGCAGTCCAAAACGGTTAGAGAAACTATTGTTCATTCATCGCTGTGTCTTCAGGTGCACATTTAATCAGTTTGCACATTTCGCTGTTGTGCTACGCATGTTTTCTCATAAACGTCCACTGCTTTTCTTCTCTCAAAAATTGGACTTAGCTATGACAACAGGGCCCACAAAACAGTGGTTTGTCCAGAAAGTTCAGTCACATATTCACACTCAGTGTATTTGACTAATTTCCACTGTTTTATGTTATATGTAATCAATTACTAGTTCATGACTATTAAGTATGTCAACTAAAATAGTATTTTGAAGAGTCAATTGCTATTTTTAGACCTGTCACACTCACCAGTGTAACATTTATTAGTTCAGGAGCTATATCCTAATACTGACAGATATATAATTTATAATTATGGGATTGTACTATTATAATTATTATTATCATCATCAGTAGCAGCACTGTAATTTCTGGTTGATTCTGTATACTATATACATGGTATAACTGATTTCAGAACAAGGTATTTCTACAGAAATGATGCCCACATTTGAATCAATAAATTCAGTGAATGAGCTGATCAAACTCAACAGACATAACAGAAGATAAACACAGACAAAACAACAGAATTCTGAATATGGATGAACACTGGCAGTCAGAAAGAACTCTAATGTGCATCTAATGTATTTATTTTATGTCAATGCTTTTTTAAAATGTTTATAACATCACACATTCAAACTTCGCTGCCTCCTTTTCTTAAGTTGATTTCCTGGACTGAGGGGAGGGGTGTTACATTTCCAAACATGAATAGTTTCAAATGCATGAATTGAATGCACTCTGTGGCATCATGCATGGTCTTGTTGGCATTAACTGTTATGTGTTGTGGTTCTGCTCCTTTAAATGAACAGACATGATAAGCTTCTCAAATACAGTTCTTTTTGACTGCCAGTTTATAAAAATGAAGACGTTTTCCAATCAACACCAAGAGCAATGCCTCACATTAGTATTTTTAAATGAGTGAGAGTTTTCATGTCGTGTCTTTAATTCTTTGTGAACTGTATTTAATTTGGTTTAGATTGATAAAGAAATCACTGAATATGGAACAATTGATTGTTCTTGGTGTTTTCTGGAAAAAAAGGCCAGAAAGAAGCTTGATTCACCACTGAGGCGCATTAGTGTAGATGACAGTGATGAACCGGACTTCGCTCTGGCTGACTACGTTCCCCACTCTGAGGGAGGAGAGATCTGTTGAGTGAGAACTGAAAGCTGAGAGGTGGAATGTGAGAGGTGTGAGGTCTAACCGGGCCGTGACAGAGAGGTCTTGGGCTCTTGCTCGTTCTCGTCCTCCGAGCGCGGTGGAGAGCCTTGCACTCTGGAGGGGGCTGCTGGCTTTTCCAGCTCGGGTTCTGCTTTAAAAACGCTACCGTCTCCCACCGCGTCCGCTGCAGAGAGGAGCAGCATGCTCTTTAGCTGGACTTAGCACACTGATTTGCTTGAGTACAAAACTCTCTGCTGCTTTTTAAAAAATAAACACATTGTCTTTCTCCTTCTCGGGCTGCTGGCGTTCATGGCACTCGCTAATTTCACAGAAGTTTAGGAATGAAAGGAATCGTGAAAAATCTACCTAATGTCAATTTCCCTCTCTCCAAAATGTCATGATATGCTGAGTATGTTAAAATTTGGTGGTTTACTTTTGCACTGGAGTCTAATGCAGCCAAAAACGAATGGAAGCTTTTACCTCACCAATTAGCAACGCACAAACCTCATCGCAAAATCAACACACATTCACCTCAAAACAAGAATCAAATTACAACACATTTTTATCAGGAAAAATGTTATCAGGACCAGTTTCATTTAATCATTTCTGCAGGGCCCCCTAGTGGCCATCACAGTGGAATGATATTTTATTAATATAATCCAATCCAATATTACATCAAATATAATACACATTCTAATTCAAATATCATTTTTGTCCTTAATAAAATCATCCAAAGTTCAAGGCTGAACCTCCCGTAGAGAGTGAAACTGCATTTTATGGCCTCTATGAAAAGGGGTTCAAAATTTCACCAGACGTTTTTAAGCTCAGCAGAGCTGTTTTGCTTGTACAAGTTTCCACTCCGCTGTCACTCTCTGATCATGTGATCTGTGAAAGTACACAGGGGAACAAACACAATTTGTGCAGCCGCAGATCAGCTGAGGGAGGAAAGGTCCCAGACCCTTTCCTTCCATTAAAAAGATGTGGCTTGGAAGAGAGGACAAATGTTTGTTTCCGCTCACATTTTGTGCCATAAAATGTCTGAAAGCATGGCGGACTTCATTATAATAACCTTTATACAAAATTATATAAATATATTTACACATCTGACAAGCTTAACAACTGGATATTTCTTTTTTAATCATACCATATATTGTTGTTAACGAGTCATTTCTGAGGCCTAAATAATAATGACACCAATTTATACGGATATTTTCAGAGTATGTGTCTGTGTATTTGTGCTAATTAGTGTGCTATAGGTTTCCATTACTTGTTAAGACCCATTAGCCTTGTAGATCCAGTGCAAAACTTAAGAAACAAATAATAAACATTAAACATGCATTTGCTGTCTAGTGAGAAGAGGTCCTTTAAACACAACTTGAACTAATTATGTCTCATTAGGAGAATGGTCAGAAGATGCCATGTTTATTCTTACAGGGACATTTAGTAGTAAGGAAATATTGTGTCATGCTTTGGCTGAGCTGAGCTGATATAAACTTTGTCAGTGATACAACAGGGCAGGAGGTAAATGAGTTGTGACCTCATTCTGCCCGGCATCGTTTGTGTTGAGTGTTTCTCATTAGCATTGACACATAATGAGAGAGGCTGGGCGGCTCAGGCGAGTTGGCTACACTAGAGGAATTAAAGCCTAATCAGTGAGGGCCTGACAGGAGTCTGAGTGGCAAATGGGGTGGATGGAGGCAGCAATGTGAAGATGGAGAAAAACACTAAAAAACACATTAACACACAGGCAAGCAAACAACATGACAAAAATGGAAAGCACTTTTCAACAAAACAGCATGAGAACTTACAAACTGACACTAAACAGAAATGTTACTTTTCTAGGCTCTATGAGATTTTTAGGTTTGTAAAAGAGGAATAAATCTGACTCTTAGGGGTGGGCAAATGACATTCATCATAATATTTGTTTTCTGAGGTCTACTTAAAGTGTTAGGGTTACACATTTAAAACAAACAGCAGTGCCACATTTACAAAACACCACACACCACGAAAAACTATATTAACCTGAAATTGTTAATCATACATTCATAGTAGATTTTTGCATGTGTGCCAATTTCTCACAGCCTACCTTCCTGAGCGGAGTTCTTGGTGGCTGAGCTGCTCTGTAAAGGACTAGGTGCTCCCTCCTTCTCTACCGGAGCTTTCCTCAGTGTTGAAGCCAAGCCTGGAGTCTTAGCACCTCCAGCAGGCGAGTCTGAGCCCTCTTCTGGGGGAGGTACAACGTGAGAATTAATATACACACCAGCCGCTTCATTAGAAACATCGACTTTGCAGAACTGACCTGAGAATCTGAGACAAAGTTCTTGCAATGTTCTAGAAACTATAACTGATTCGCTGTGTCTTAATCATGTCATCAAGAACAAGTAACACCTGGGGATGCTCACAGCACGCAACAGAATACTGAGATTTATTACAGGCTTATCTACATATGGCAAACTTGTGTAGTATCTTTATCTCAATGTCAATCACAGTAATGATACATATCTCATATTGTGCAGCCTTGATTGAAGCCTGTGGTTCATCTCTAAATGCACAATTTTGTTAACCCATCCTCCAGCCCATCCTTACTGCTCACTGTTTGACCACAGAATTGCCCTTAGATGGACATTTCTGGGTGGTGAACCACTCTCAGCCTAGTAGCAACACTGATGAATGTAAAAAGTCCAGCAAATCCCTGAGATACTCTCGCAACTCACACTACCACACCAAGACTGTAACTGCTGAGTTGGATCCCTACCTAAATAATAATCTGGTCAAACTATTTCTCAGTGGTCAAAAACGGAAAACTGAAGTAAAAAAAAATTTGACAGCTAAATGGTGCAGGTGGGATTCAATTTGTAATTATACATCTATTTATACAACTATACATCTAAAAAGTGGATTGTGAGTCGATGAATAGTGTAAGCTTATGTTCATTCCGTTATAAATTTGGTCAGTCCTCTACATAATTCTACAATACAAAAAATATATAGTCAGCATTTGTTTGTCACCAGGAATCCTACCTATACTGCGCGTGCTACTGGTACGGGGTTTCTGTGGAATGGCAGGTCGGGCAGCCAGTGTGGGCTTAGTGCTCTGGGGTGGGGGTTTGGGGCTGGTGGGTGTAGGGCCAGAGCCTCTGGGTTTGGGTGCTGTCTCTGGCTTGCCTTCAGGCCCAACACGTGAAACCCTCTCTGGGGAGCTCACACTGCTGCTACCTTCAGACTTGCTCAGACCTGGAGAGGGAGGGATCAGAACACAGAACATCAGCTGATCAGCTGGAACTATAATGGTATTTTGAGCATTGCTTGCAATGCACTGCTTTGTACACTAAATGGATACATGGATTAGGACACACCTGTTTTTCAGGGCTTGGGCTAGGCCCCTTACTTCAAGAGAAAGACAATCTTAATGCTTCAACATACCAAGACATTTTGGACAAGACCATGCTTCCAACTTTGCCGACACAGTTTGGGGAAGAACCTATTCTATTCCAGCATGACTGTATCTCAGTGCAAAAAGCAAGGTTCATAAAAACATGGTTGGATGAGTCTGAAGTGGAAGAACTTGACTAATCTCCACAGAGCCCTGACCTCAAACTCATCAAACACCTTTAGGATGAAAGGTTTGCGAGCCAGTTAAACTCGCCGATCTTAGGAGCCGATCACAATTGATGACGTCAATGCGGGAGGACTAGGGACGGGTACCGAACACAGTACTTCATCGCCTAATTATAAAAGACAGAAGTATGGATAAACTCCCGCACACACATACACACACATATCTCTCT
>JBBMFX010114271.1:0-23070 GCA_037832545.1 Rhabdalestes septentrionalis | reverse complement strand
ATGTTTGTATGTGTGTTTATATTTTATATTACAATTTATATATTATGACTATGGTGGCATAAAGACAAATATAATCAAGCTGGTTTATAGTCTTCTGATTCTAAAAACAAATCTAAATCTGCCCCTTTATTACACATCTAGAATTTTGATTCACAAATCAGCTAAAGAGAAATGAAACTTTTGTGTCATGTACAGTACGTGTAGTGTATGCCATGCTCTATCTGAACT
Source organism: Rhabdalestes septentrionalis (assembly GCA_037832545.1). Taxonomy (NCBI): domain Eukaryota; kingdom Metazoa; phylum Chordata; class Actinopteri; order Characiformes; family Alestidae; genus Rhabdalestes; species Rhabdalestes septentrionalis. Next base: position 22,842 of record JBBMFX010114271.1, on the reverse strand, counting down.
GATAATTTAACAGGGTGATTCAGGCCTATAAGATAAAATACATATCTTCAACCTAGACTGCCCTAGAGGCCTAAATCTGCTTCTGAATTGTCAGCGTTTTTAAAGGTAATGTAAAGGAAAGGTTTACTTGAAAAATGCACATTTTCCTTACTACCATCAACATAGTAACTGACATTACAAGTGACATCGTTCTTTTTTTGTCTGTATGTGGCCCTCATAGTCACACCTGAACTGTCCGATCGGAATTCATATGTTTATCAGTTATTAAACCATCTGGCCTTTATCAATTTTTCCCCTATTGATGAACAGAGAGAATGGTCTTTGTGCTGCTTGTTTATTTGTTGGTGTCCTTCATAGTATATATGGATTCAAAAGATGACGTGTGTTTGTGGGTCACACTAGTAACAGATCTTTTATCAAACATGAACATGAATGCGACCAACCAGGGGAAAAAGTGAAAAAAATCCCATTTGAATAATGTGTAAATTGAATGTAGCCACAGTCAATCAAACAAGACGAGTTTGGAGTTCGAAGCTCTTTAGTTTCGCATTGGAGCTGTGAAGATACTACAATAGAAATCTATGTCAATACACTTGAAATCCGAGCTAAAAAAAAATATGTCAAAAGAATATAAATCTAGTGTTGTAGTACTCGAGCGGTCTCGAGACCATTTTCTGCTTTCTCGGCCTCGCCTCGGACTTGACCCTTCAAAGACTAGGTCTTGACTCGGTCTCGGATAACAGTAGAAGGAGGAGACCTCTTAATTTCAGAGCGAGTCCTCGAAACCAGTTTATTTTTTATTTGTTCATGTTAACAAAAAACTCCAACATTACAAATCCATCATTACAAATAAATTCAAACAATGATAATAATAATAATAATAATAATAATAATAATAATAATAATAATAATAATAATGATAATGATAATAATAATGATAATAATAAAAATCAATTTTAAAAAGCATGGAATGTTGACTGGCATTAATTGAAAATTACACTGTGCACGTTTGGGTAATGGGTGTACATCTGTGTTTGGCGTGGGGAGATTGTAGTTGTGATCTTTATTTACTTAAGAAGAAACAAAGTTTTAAAGGATATTGAACATTATGTTCTACTGTATTCTCAAAATTATTACATTTTGAAAATATTGGAAAAATATTGTGAAGTAGCCGACTAATCTACACATACCACTAGCAAATTTGAATTTGCTCTACAGGCCCTAACTGTGATTCAAATCATATTAATGATAGTAAAAAGTCACATGAAGAGGTTCAGTAGACCTCCCTCCCTTAATAGTGTACAGGAATGCTCCTGTAAACAAGTCTTAGTCTAGCTTAGTTTTTAGGCCTAACTGTTCATTATTAACTGGGGTGATACGGAATCATGAAAACTGACTTGTTTTTATGGTCTTGGTCTCGACTCGGTCTCGATTCCTGAAAGAATCGGTCTTCGACTCGGTCTTGCTTCCTCAAAGACTCAGTCTTGACTCGGTATCGACTGCATTTGAAAACCAATGGTCTCGGTCTCGACTTGGTCTCGACTCTTCAAAGACTCGGTTTTGACTCGGTCTCGGCATAGGCGGTCTCGTCCCCATCACTATATAAATCTGTAAAACCATAGAGATGGTTTATTTTTACATGGCATGGATAATATTACCAAACAATGCATGTTAACCTTATGACGGATCCAGAAGAGCCAAGATAGTACAATATGAATTGCAGAGGCTACTTCATTTATTAAAACAGTTGTGTAAGCTGCTGGCAAGTACAATACAAGTCAAAATATTTAATTTAATCATCATTTCATTTATACAAACTATCAGCTGTGATTAGAGTTTGTCAATATTGGCACATTAGAAGCTAAATTTCCCCATCATTTTATATTCTAATGTTCAGAGTTCTCAAATTTCAAAATCATTTCGTGTAACAAGATTCTGTTTGGAGTGATTTTGGACCATTTGTATTAGTCTGTTCTTTGTTAAATTTTAAAAATCTAACCAGCAGCCAAAACTGTTAAATTAAGAAATTAAGTAAAAAAGAAAAAAAAGATTATTCTTTGCATACCTCCATACCCAATATTACTTACATGGAAGAGTCAGGTAAAACTTAAATGTAATATATACATTACCGTTCCATCAACTTAAAAAACAGTGCTGAGTAGTTCTATAGATTTCCATTTCTTGTTATCCAAGTAGATCCAGTGCAAAAGTACTGAAGAGAACTTTGGACACCAGTCATGTCTTGGTTGATCAATCAATTTTGTGATGAAGGGGAAATTGTGCAAACTGGAATTTGACTAACATTTTCTTACCATTATATAAAACAAATAATGTTTTGAGAAATATAAAATCCTTAAGGCACAATATCAGCATTATATTGTTTACTTGTTCATTCATCACTTAAAATAAATACAATGTAAAGATCAACTAAACCAACTAAACAAACCCATATGGACAAATATATTGGCCTGACCTCAACCACATCCAGAGATTGTGAGCTATCCCAGAGATTGTGAGCCATCAGTGTCCGACCACATAAATGCTTCCACGAAGATATTATAGTTAGGGACCACTCTTTTTATTTGAATGCAGTGTCATTAAAGTCCCTGTTGGTGTAATGGGCAGGCGTTTTTTGCTTCATTAATGTGACACATGTTTACAGTGTCTGTGAAGTCAAGTCTCTAAAAGGACATCAATAACAACAGCAGGATTGCTTGAAAGTGCTGAACTAGCACCTTTTTTTTTTTACAAAACATGATGTTTTGGTTTGTGGAGCATTGCTTATTGGCACCGCCTTCCAAAGAGGGAATGTTAGCTCAGTCAACAGACTCACACAACATGATCCCTATAATCAAATATGCTTAAGGGATTTCCAGGCCAGTGTTCTGATGAACTACCACTGCTTTAAAAGTAGCCCAATGACTCAGTGTTTGGAGTGGATCTGTCACATGAAACTGTATGCTGCTTTGACCTAAAATATTTATATGGCCAGTGCTCTATCCTGTTTAAGGTAAAGAGGGCAAACATCGAAATCCATTTTTACAGTTGGTTATACATGTTTCTCAGTTCTAAGTGTAATTTCTCACTCACTTCACATAGCAACCACAACTAAAATGGACTAAACTGGGGCTGTTTCCTTAATGCAGAATACAATGCCTGCATCTTTCCAAATTAAAATGTTCGAACTGTAAAACTCAACCTACCACAAAATTCTGTCTCTGTAGCACAAGTCCTGTCAAAATTACACAGTTTGAGATTTTTTTAAAAATTCTACAAACACAAAAATGTACTAGACAGGAGTCTTATATTTGAACAGTAATTATAACTGCATGCAACTTTGCCTCATTCCTGCACATTTATCGAATGGTTTAGAGGCCATTCTAGAATAGAGTCTTAAAAGATTTGTTGACAGTTGAGTTATTGCATGGAGGAAAATGTAAACTGGTTCCAGACTGAAGGAGCTATCCTGTAATTATAATGCCATGCTTCATTTACTAACCGTTCTGAAAAACAACAAGAATACAATATAACAATAGCTATAATATTTGGGCTTCACTGGGACAACAAAGCAGTTGACCCACAGGATTCTGTTTAAGGTTAAATGTGCTTGAGTCATGAAATGTAATTTGAAATGTGCTTGAGCCACGAAATGAAAAAACTACTGAAGAAATGAAGGCAAAATTTTGTGAAGAGCAACTACTTCACTGTATTTCCAACGGATACACTATATGGACAAAAGTATTGGGACAGACCAGGGTTTTGTCCTTACTTCCAAGTGTAATCTTAATGCTTCAGCATACCAAGACCATGTCATGCTTCCAACATTGTGGACACAGTTTAGAGAAAAACATTTTCTATTCCAGCATGACTGAGCCCCAATACACAAAAAAGCATGGCTGGATGAGTTCAGTGTGGAAGAACTTGACTGGCCCACACAGAGCTCTGACCTCAACCCATACAGCATCTTTGGGATGAACTGGAATAGAGATTGTGATCTAGAACTTCAGGTCCAACATCAATGCGTGATCTCATAAGTGATTTACAGAATGAATGGGCACAACTATTTATTGGGTCTCTGAATAAAATACACTGTGGTACATTCTATACAACAAAGAGTGATTTTTTAATCATGAGATGTAATTAAAATTCATGTCATGTTGCCTGATGGTAGTGTTTGGTTGACAGATTAAGTATGAGAGAGAACTGTTGTGTTCTGCTAGAATGAGCTGATTTCGAGGATTGTATGAAGTGTTGTGGTAGTTTTATTGCATTTAGTGTATAATCCATACTAGAGGTCGACCGATATGGGTTTTTCAGTAGCCGATGCCGATGCCGATATTTTGGAGTCGGGGTCAGCCGATGGCCGATATATGCTGCCGATATTTTTTTGCCCAATAATTGAACCTCTATTGGAGGTAAAATATCACACTAATAACACAAAGATAGATACACAAAATTTCTCAACTTGCCATTTATTGAATAATGACTTAAATAAAAATATAAACTTAAATAACAAAAACTAAATTTAACAATAAAAATACAATTAAACAATAACTTAAACTTGTAAACAAGAAACACAGCAGCATCAAAATATTTTAGTGCTATTCTTGAAGGAAGAAAAATTTTAAACATGCACATTCCATTTTGTATTATGTTAAATTTTAATCCCACTTCCAGTCCCTGGGTCTTTCTCCTCCCACCCAGTACTCCCAGTCTAAGAGCTGCAAGTTGTCGTGCAGGAAACACAAACGTTCTGCATTTTCTCCTGTGAGCCAACTACTCTTCTTCCAATTTCACTAAATACTCTCTCACTGGCAACAGAGGCTGGGGTCCAGCACAAGCAACTATAATACTGGGCTGCCCGCAGAAGTGCCTGTCTGTAAATCGGCGATGCCGATCCATAAAAAAATGCCAAATATCGGCCCGATATATCGGCTGGCCGATATATCGGTCGACCTCTAATCCATACAGCTGTGTGAGGTGCATGCAGATGTAAGTATGTAGCCAATTGCAACGTACAGTGTTTTCTTGAAGGAGCTGTAACATGCAACTTTATCTTTTGTGCTGGAGAGTCCCACACCCCACCCAGGGTTCTCAGACACTGCTTGATCTGCACAACCTTCTGAACTTTGCCCAAGTTCCCTCTGACTGGATGCAAACTTTGCTCAGTCATAAAAGGTGATTAAGCATGCTAACAGTAACATTACGTGATGTTCTTCAATTTTATCTGTTGTAATCTCAGTGGACTTGATGCCACCCAATGTAAAATCTTACAGTAAGCTGTCTCAACTAGTGAAATTATATTCAAATGCTGGCCATACAAATTTGTTTGCACCATTGTCACCAATGTTAATTCAGTTCTTTGTTAACACCTTTTTGGTTACTGTAAATGCTTTGCAGATGCTCAGCATAACTTAAACTAGCGTTGAATTAAATCTATTTAATGAAAGTAGATTTTAAGTCTATTAAATCTAAACCTTACATTACCCCATTTTTTAAATCTAATTTTTATCTAAATTAATTTCAAACCTTACCCCTGTATTATTGATCATTCCCAGTTTCACCAAAGGCCAATAAGAATTAAAGTATGATACACTGAAGACCATCAAAATAAAGTGGGACATACGTGTCATGAAATATCTGTAAAATAATTGGTCAATGTGAAGATGAATATTTTTTCAGGTTGTATAAATGTCTCCAGTGCAATTTGTACCACATTTGTCTCCAAAAGACAAAAGTGTAATCACTTACATTTGATTTGTAGCTTTTATTGATTGCACATTTAGAGGGAGTCCAGTTTGACAGACATCAGCGTGCAGTTGGCAGAAAAACCTTTCAAATTTTCTTCTGGGTAAAGACTTTGGGCAAATATTATGGTTGGTGGTATATACCACAGTTAGTCTGGCTGGGTGATGGGAGTTTTTTGGGGGGGACAAAAAAGCTTAATGTTAATGATTTCAGTAGCTTCAAACAAACCGCGATGGATATGTGGAGTTAAACTGCAGGGGAAAATTTTTTAAAGAAAATACAAAAAGGGCCATCTGGGGTATTCTGTTGGTTAGGAAGTTACCCTTGTGATCAGAAAGCTGTAGGTTTGATTCCCAGGACTGCCAGTGGTACCACTGAGATACTTTTGAGTAAGATCCTATCCCCACACTCTGCTTCCCAGACACTGTGTCCCTGGCTGCCTGCTGCTTCACTTGGTGAATGAGTTAAATGCAGAGAAAGTATTTCACACTGTTCGCATTGTGTACTGTGCTGTTCTGTGTTCATGTGTGACTATATGTGGCCACTTAACACGTTTTTTATTCTCATAACTTAAATTTTGGCAACTTTTTCAAAACAGTTCTTTTAACTTTTTACTGTATTGATGTTTGTTAGAGACTTGTATTTAAACATTTGCACTTAAATGGGTGCCCACTGTAATTTACTATGGGGGTGTTGTAAACGTGTTTCAGAAAGACATTTATTTAATTAAATATACTTTAGTAAATCTAATATGTTGGTATGTTTGAACCTGTGTGTTTTTACTCGCAAACCTTTCGAAGTAAGTATTTCGAAATAAAAGGTGAGGCGAACCCCTGTTCTGCGCATGCGCACGAGGCACCCTGTCACCTGCCGTCCGAACGCTCTTGAGCAGGACACTTCTACAACCATGTCCCGAGGGAAACTTCGCAAGACTAAAAAGCAGTCCAAAAAACACAATACGGATGGGGATAAATCCAAAATTATAGACTGTGCAGACGAACAAGAGTGTGAAGGACCGAGAGGAGAGGATTTAACGGACCAAAACCCGGAGAGGAGCTCAAAAAACTCTAAGACTCCGAAGAGAGAAAAGTCAGCCAAACAAGTTCATATAGCTTTCCTCCCTGACAGATATGAACCTCTAGAAGAAGACCAAGCTGTTGATGCAGCGAAAGAAGAGACCGCAAGGAAAAAACACGCTAAATACAAAAGGTTCAGGAAAGTATGTGGATTTTTTCTTACCTTTAGACTGTTATGTAACTATGAGCTCAGCTAGCCTAGTCTACAGAAAACCTCGTTTTACTGTACTCTCTGTTACTCGGACCTCCTCACGGGGTCGAATCAGTAATAATAATAATAATAATAATAATAATAATAATAATAATAATAATAATAATAATGCTACTACAACTACTACTGTTATTAATAATAATAATAATAAAAATAATACCAACAACATCATCTTTATCTTCTTACTGTTGCAGGTTTTGTTGTGCTAGTCCATATCATACTATATTATACCATTATAAAAGCCTACTATTATAGTAAGCCTACAGGCCTGGCAATCTAACTTAAAAATGATTAGCTATAGACAAATGATTAGCTGTATTTGATTTAATGACTTTCGCATTTAACCTTAAATAGAATCCTGCCAGTCAACAGCGTTGTTTTGCCAATTAAGCGAAAATGTTATGTCTACGGTACTGAGGACATTTCACATTTTTTATTTTTACATTGTGATAAATGTTATTATACAGTGTAATGGCAGTGTTCTTCTACACTGTGTTCCAAATGAATGTTTCTGAGTATGCTTCCACTCCTGATCCCACCCAGAGCCGGCCCTAACTCATTATGTTATAAAAAGTGGAACAAGCAGGTATTTCCTTATGTACTAATTTAAGACCTAATTTAAGACCCATATTCTAGGGATGGTGCTTATAGGTCCAGGCACCTTCCTGACTGCTCATAAAGAATCTTGAACCTGAATGGAAATAATATAATGATCATAGAAGTTCCCATTTAAAAAGTGGCCCTAACAGAAAGTAAATTTGTTCATGTGGGTTAACCATTCTTGCTCTCTCTCTTTATTAGAACATTGGGAAGTGTCTTCGCTACAGCTGGAAGTGTCTGGTGGTTGGACTTCAGAGTTTCAGCACAGCATACTCGGGGCCTCTGAGCACGGCTGCTACACTGGTGCCTGAGATCCAGAGGCCCAGTGCATGACGGCATGCAGCACCTAAGGCTGGAACAGAACTGTGCACCAACCATTCTTTTAGTGTTATATTGTCTCAAAAAGGTACATGGCCTGCCAGAAACGTGGAGTATTTTTGTGTCTCTTTTGGTGTAACTGGTCCTTACCATTAGCCCCTCAATGACTTTCTCATGTTCAGATAGCTAATCTTTTTAGATCTGCTGTGAATCAACAAAATGAACGTCCATTCTGAGAAGCCTTTTTTGATCCTCAAGAATTTGTGCAAATTCTAGGACTTCAACAGAAGAAACTTTTGCATAGATTTATCAGTATTAATTCTAGCTTCATGATCTAATTGAATAATATCCAGTACTGGCCCTTTTAGTCTGGCTGTATGCAAACAAATGAAGTTTAGAGTGTGAAGCTAAGCTACATGACCCATATGAATCTGAAACATAGTCTGAACTGCTCTGTAATCTGTCCAAATCTTGATGACTCCAGTTTATGACCTTCAGTCTAGTGCTAATGCCCTAATCTGTTCATGTACTTTAATCAACTGATAATGACTGATCAACGCCAGAAGATAATGGATGCCATATTTCCAAATGCTGAATGCTGGCCACAGATTTGTTTGTTTCATTCCCAGGTTTGTTTGTTTCATTCCCAGAGGGTGTGGTGGTATGTTTACTTGGGACAGTGGTGAAACATTAAATGGGGCAATAATTTTAGTGCTCTGACCTTTTGAGAATATAAAAGTAATACTGCTGTCTTGGGCTGCTGCACCATGTCATCCACACCTAGTAGTGCTAACTAATGAATTAAATGCAACCAGTATTAACCAGTTAAACTGCATGGTATGGTAGGAAATGATTGGGATGAATGAAGAATGTTTTGTTGAATGCCTGAAGATGTGGTATAGTTGAATATGACTAAGAGGTAGGAGAAAGTGTAGAGTATGTATATGAAATGTGAACCGTGAGATGGAAATAACTGACAATTGCAATTCTCCTGTTTTAAAATTGTACTTTTAATACTGTTCTCATTATTTGTCTACTTTTTAATAGTTATATAGAACAGGATAATCCCTATTTTATGTATAAAATATTTAACAAGAAACAGTTGCTTATTTTTTCTGATAATCATTCACTTTGATGCTTTAAAGTGTAAATGTTTTTAACGGATTTTAACACGGATGCATATGTAAATCGATGCAGTGTACATTTGACAGGTGATAATTATCCACCATCAGGTGGCACTATTGTACTATTACTAAATAACCTTCAGTGCAATACTAAGTATGAATGGTCTTGCTTGAAGGTAGTGTTTTAAATATATTGCTTATTCATCGCTTGAATTGCATTAAAATATGTTGTGTTTTGCTGTATTAGGTGACCACAAGTTTAATGTTATTTCTTACAATCGCACAATCTCTTAGAAACTAATAAATAGTGGTTCAACCACAAATGCAAAAAGACGAGCCTTTGCATTTTGAGGATACTAGTAATACAAATATCTGGTTAATAGTTTTGATATTTGCTGAGTGACCATGAAAAATGTACAATAGGATTAACCATTTAAAATAAGATGAACTAAGAGGCTGTGAGCCATACCTAGCCCTCCAATAACTTAAAAATATTTGATTGGCACAAATATGTATTGAGGAAGTCAAAATGGGTCCATCAGGCTCTGCGTCTTACTGTAAAAGACACCAGTGCGAGACTCATAATACAAACTGAAAACCAAATGAATAATTTCTGATTCATTGTAAAGGTATTTTTTAATGAAGAAACCTAGTTTTATCAAGCAACCGTGACTGTTAAGTTCAGCTTATGTAAGAGCTGTGGTGCTTGTGTTCGTGATTACTGCAGTAGTCTGGGGAATGGACATTTACTTGAGGAATCCCCAGGTGTACAGAAACAGAAACCATACAAAGGTTAAGTAAATTTAGGTTATTTTTCATTTTAGTGAAAACTGGCCTCTGTGGGACACAGATGTTGCCCATAACTTTGCAGTCATTATCCACACATATGACACCTGAGTACTATAATTTGGCGAGGTGAGATCTTTCAGTGACGTAAGCCTTCTGACAAGGTGGTGTTTAATTAAGAGAGATTCATGCCCCCCTGATGTTTAGATTCGGTTTGATTTGGCTTCAGATTATTTTGTAATGAGCTATTATATAATACATTTACTTTGAATGAATTACTTCCTTCCTTATGCCAAGTTTTCTATTGTTCTTTCGTGTATTTTTTTTTCTCTTGTTGGAAAAAACACACACAAAGCTATACAAGAAGTGCTATTGAAGAAACTTAATTGTGATTAGCTAGTTTTTATTACCTATAGCGTTACTTTCAGCTTCACAGCTAGTTTGACAAATGAAAGTGTAGAAGCACATTTAATTTGCAGTAAGTACACGCAGATGTGAATTCCCCGAGGAGCAACAGCTGATGCTATAGAGAGATGTAGAGCGAGACAGAGTGTGATATTCCACCTCCACAGTTGTTCATTTGCATCATGCATCCCTCCTCCTATGTTTTTGATGTTTTCTAGGCCGTAACGTGTTCGTTTACTTATTCATTTGATCAATGGAAGCCCATGTAAGGCATCAGACAGGGATTTCCCCTGCCTGTATTTCCAGCCATTACATCAAGCCACTCTAATGCTACATATCAGACGTCTTTTATCCCTTGAGACTGTAAATGTAATATTACCCATTTAGGATGCCACAGTAAGTACTACGGAGCCTTTGGTAGGGCTACACAGTATGTCATCTTCCAGTCTTTATGGCAATTATGGTCTCTGCTGTACTCATATCGCAAAAGGCTCCAAGTTGCAAGCTATACCTCTTAAAGTTAAAGACTAACCCGGGGGTCATCAACATGGTGCCCGCAGCACCAGGGTGCCCCCAAGGACCATATGAGTAGCCCGAGGACTGTTCTAAAAATTGCACAACTCCCCAGTGAGCATCGTCTAACATTTTATTTGATCCTGTTGCTAATCTTCTTTAATCACATTTGCATTTATGTAGATAAAAAATTCTAAAATAATAAAACATTATACATGAAGTTTAGATAAGTTTAGGTAAACTCTGTTCCACTGCATCAAACTAGTAGCCCTTTGTATGGCTTATTATCCGTGAAGTAGCTCTCAGTTTCAAAAAGTTGGGAAAAAAGGTCAATCACAGTGTTTCTGTCAGGGTGACCGATTACAGTTCCAGGTGAGTTACTGGATGTTCTAATGAATTGAGGACATCATGTAATCCAACAAAAGTCTCATTTTTCATAATGAAAGGTGTTGCCAAATGGTTGTGTTTATGGCCAGGGGTGTAAACTGTTGTAGACAGAATAAAAAGATTTAAATGTGTTGGTTTTTTGACATCACAAAAAATTGACTTGAAAATAGGCTGCTTTTGTAGCTTATACATATATGAACTGTGGGTGAGGAGAGCCAACATACCATTTGAAACAATATATACAGATATATACAATATATACAAATCTTTCCACAAAAGGGATGACAAGGGCCCTTTAATAACTTAACAGGTATCATAATCGCAGTATGTTGCGGTATACTAACCATACTAAAAGTTTGTCCATTTCATGCACCACTAGTCAATTTTAGTCACATTTTTTGTGAAAAGATATTGGGAAATGTGCAGTTTGACTGGTGTTTCACTGAATTTTGAATTGTTATTAGGAATAGATGAATAGGTCAAAAAGATGTTACAACACTTCGATATCTTGTAATAATAGGAATATTATAGCATGGAAACACCCTCCATGGCTGCATAGCCACAGACCATTTTCAGCAAGTAATGCACCAGCCTGCAAAAATTGTTCAGGAATGACTCGAGGAACATGACAAAGAGTTCAAGATTCCAAATTCCCCAGACCTCAAACCAATGAAGCATCTGTGGGATGTGCTGGACAAATTGGTTTGATACAAAGGGGACCTCCCTTTTGTGAGGATTGAAAAGATGCTGCTAATGCCTTGGTGCCAGACACCACAGCACACCTTGCCAGAGGCTAGAACTGTTTTGGCGGCAAGAGGGGCCCCTGCAGAATATTAGTCAAGTGGTTTTAATGCTATAGCAGTATATATTACAAGCCAGAGTTAACAGCAGGAACAAATTGGCATACCTCCCACCTCTATTTGCTATATAAAAGAAAACAATGACTTGTATCCAGAATGCTTTGGAGGGAAATGTTAAATTAAAACCTCACTAACCAGGAAATCATCCCTTGTTTATTTATTAAAGGGCTTGGGTCCAGGATTCATGGTTTCAATGTCGTGATCTATTGCCTGAAAGAGATACGGCTTTATGAGTGTATTCAGGACATTCACTCCCCTTAAGGGCGTCATGACCAAGGCTACACTTAATAAGAGGCTTTGACCTCTCAATTACAAGATAAGAAAATGCTCTTGTTATTGCCAGGTGCATCTGTGTTCCATTAGATAAGGCAAAGAAACTATTGTGTACTCCTACAGTCCTCTCCCATCAGCTTCACAATAAGCTCTGTTAATAAGAGACTTGTAGGAAAATTACCTTCACAATAAACCCTTTCTCCATGTCCACCCTCAAAACAGTGATACCATCATTTTCTGTATTCGTGGACACAATTAGCCTTAAGAATATCACAATCAGTGTTATGAATATTCATATACTAGCCTACATTTTTCATCTATTTTACTTTTGGCTCAGGTCCTCTTGTGAAATGCATCAAATTATGCAACCGGTCAGTCTTTCGGAATTAAATCTGCTATTTTTTATTTCTGTGCCTGGAAGACTCATGTATGTAAATTACTTATGTTGTGCCTCATTCATGAGGCATTCTTGGGCGACTTCTAAAAACTTCAGTGTGAACGGACATAGCTAAAATGCCATAGGCTGCATACCTGGATATATGTACGTAAATGGATTGGTTTTAGTGACACCAAAGTAGCAGTGGATTCAAAGCAAGCTGCTTTTGCAGCTTAGTGTACATACAATATCTGGACAAAAGTATTGGGACACCTGCCCTTTACACCAACAGGGAATTTAATGACATTGCATTCAAGTTCATAGACTATAATTTGAAGTTGGTCCCCCTTTGCAGCTATAAATGATTCCAATCTTCTTGGAAGGCTTTCCACAAGATTTTGGAGTTGCTGTGAGAGTTTGTGCCCATTCATTCTTTAGAGCATCTATGAGGTCAAATCCTGATGCTGGATGAGAAGTTCTGACTCGCAATCTCTGTTCCAGTTCATCCCAAATGTGTTGGATGTGGTTGAGGTCAGGGCTCTGTGTGACCAGTCAAGTTCTTACACACCAAACTCATCCAGCCATGTCTTTATGGAGCTTGCTTTGTGCACTGGGGCACAATGCTAGAGTGGAAAAGGTTCTTACCCAAACGTGTTCACAAAGTTTAGTATTGTCCAAAATTCTTCATTGGAAGAAGGGACCTAGCCCAAACCCTTAAAAACAAGTTTGTCCCAATACTTTTGTTCATATATCGTATATGGATTGGAAAATGTAATCAATATGGTTTCATTTATTATGAAAAGTAAATTCATGGGACACCCATTTACATAAGCCACCAGTGATGATTTACATCTTATTGCCATTCAGAAATGGCATGTATGCAGAAAGTGAACCTCATCTAAGTGTGCCTAAAACTATTAAAACAATAGTGACAAATTAAATAATAATTGCACACTTACTCCAGAGGTAGCTGATCATTAAAGACATGTTTTTTCAGCACTAAACATATAAGACTTGCAAACACACAGTAGAAGTCCAATTGTTTCCGTAAAAATGCATCACCAAAACTTTCCTCAGCCAGCTATCCATGTGACTAGATCTTCATTAGGGTTATTTAGACTTGTTGATGTGTTTCCCATTGCAGAGTTTAACCTCATTTAATTAATAATGAAGTTTAATTTCATTTTATAGCTTATAGTAAGCTGTATTGTGACAAAACCAAACATGTTCTGCTCTACCTAATGAAGAGCTGGAAATGGTTTGAGCAGTTTAAGTGCAGTTTTGGTTAGGATATATTTACAGAGGTGCAGTTTTAAACTAAAGAAGCATCATTTAGACACTAAACATGTCTTTCATCATCTGGGACAAGTGGAAAAATGTGTAAATTGGATTTTTCGTTGATGTATTCCTTCAAGTTTCTCTGCTTGTTTTCAGAGTAATTCCCGGAACGAATGAAGCTGTTTAACATTAAGGTCCCCCAACAGTCTGGGAAATGGATGTGTCTGGGTCTATTTTTGGTTGTAATAGCAAAGGTGTTCCTCCACGTCTCTGCTATTTATTACACCACCTAAAAGCTGGTTTTATACATGAGATACCAAGTACTTGTCACTTAACGTCAGTCAACGGTTGCTCCATGATATATGTGGCATTTAAGCAACCCCCTATATTTAGTTTAATTATGAGCCCATAAATTTTACCCAAGTTGTGTGGGTTTACGGATGAAAAATGTGGCTTTTCTGGCCCGTGATGAGCATCTGTAGTGAAATTAAACGAATCAGCAGGCAGTAATAATCAAAACCCAAAACTAATTCTCCCCAAAGCTTAGGCTGTTTGGAAGATTGACTAAGTCTTATGTGAGCTTCAGAAGATATGCTTGCTTCTTCAACTGTGTAATCAAATAATCAGTCTGTGTCAACAAACATGTACTGGAGACTGATTAAAAACGCGGTCTTCCCAGCAGCCAAGGAGAGCCACAGTGTTTCACAATGTCACCAGGTTACCATGCAACACAGACAATATGACTCCAGTCCAACAACATGACCTGGAAACAGCAGGAAGAGCCTGGCCTTGCCAGAACCTGATGGAAGACACGTGCACAGCCAGAGAAAATAGGTAAGTGCAGCTTAAGGTCATTTTGAAATGCTGTTGACTGAAACTGAGTTTCGAAACGTGATCTAAACACACAAGGCAGCCAAGTGTAACATCACCACATTTAAACAGAATATCATAGACACGACACATCCAAAGGTACTCTCTATCAATGAAACTTCCAATTTGGCTTATGAAAGGTTTTTTTAATTTTTCCACGTTGCTATAACATATGCATACTTGTACATTAATGTAATTATTGCTACTATGACTATTAACATTTGTGGCATTATTTTTTCATATATATTCTAGGACTTATTTGAATATATGGTCTAATAAGGAAGGGTGATCCCTCTCAGTTTCTTCTTAAATGTATATCTAAGCATTTGCAGGTTTAGGATTAGCATTAGGGTTCCAAAACCAGTTTCCAATACCGACAGTATCCTGGCAATATAGTGCATTGGTAGAGAACAAGCTTTGCATGGATGAGGTCCTTGGTTCAATGGGTTAAATGCAGAGGACTCAAGAAAGTTCCTCAATGTAGTACATAAAAAATATTTTTTAAGTGTTCTTTGTGAATTACTCCTTAAATTGTTATTAAAAAAAGAATTAAATAAATCCCATACATCAAACTTTGTGGTGCGAAATATCTCCACATGATCTTCTATTGCAGAGCAATTCACTCTCATGTGACACTTTGGCTGCCAAACATATTTTAATTTAAAGTTGAGTACTGATCTGTGTGTGTGTATTGATTCTTAGAAAGATGAGTCAGGTTCAGGCGTACTGATATGTCAGTGACCTGTGAGATGAAACACTCAAAACAACTTTAGAAAACTTTCTAAAAGTGTTCAACTTGAAGGCTGCTCTCAATGACAGTCTGGTAGTTCACCTGTTTAAATGCACTTGTCTAAACCAAGCAATGCACTGAGGTGGATGGGTTGGAGCAGGGAAATCCTTGTCCTCAAAGTTCTAGTTTAATTTAGTGCGATTTGTAGTTTTTGTGTAGTTTTTTGTCCCCCAGCTGCTACCTTTGCCAGCATTGTTCATTTGCTGGTCTATTTCCATGGTGCCAGATGAGAAAGTGGTGCTGGTGCTCCCTTATTGATCATAAGTGTTGAATGGATGATGCCATGGGTTTCTCTGCCAGTGTGTGTCTCTGTTTTTGCAGGGCTGAGTCACCGGCCAGGCACTTCATTACTCAAACTGTGAGAGGTGAAGGGATCTCGCGACGCCCACACTGTCTCCTGCCCTCAGATACATCATTCTCAACAGCTGACATTTGCCCGGGTGGCCACCAATCAGGAGTGTGCCTGTTTTACTCAAGTTAATCTCAAAAGGAGACATGCCCATGAATTGTCTAGGAACATGGAAGACACTGTTCGGAGGAGGAACTCCTAGGGAGTCAAAGTAGGATATTAAAGGAGCTTCAGAGACAAAAATTCTCATTCTACTGGGCGTCCTACTGAAAAGCCATTTATATCTCTTGAGAAAATCATAACTTCACTAGATTAATATTATAATAGTTAAAGGAGCCTGCTCATAATGATTAGGCTCAATGTTATTTAAAGGAACTATTTATGAAGCTTTATTTTTTAAGTAAGCTGTTGCAAGGGAAAAAAGAGTTGACCGACATCAGGGTAAAACAATAATGAAAGCAACATTTAAAAAAAATAAAACATTAATGGCTGGTTTCCCAGACTGAGATTAAGCTTAAGTATGGATCAGATTGGATCTCTAATGTGAAGTTTAATCCAAGACTAGGACAAATTCCATGAGACTGGCCATAGATGTTTACTAGGCAACTGTTTTATATGTTAGCTTAACTCATTTTCAGAATGAAGAGACAAAGGTTTGTCAATGGTTTTAATCAAACCAATAGTTTGGTTTGTAATCCTACATTCTTCTCTCCATGCAAAAGTTCAAGGGGCACGAACACTAATTAACAGTTATAGACTCAAATTTCGATTCAAACTCTGGGATGATTTACTTCACAAGGCATTTTGTGTTTTTGAATGTTGTTAAGATGTTGTAACTTGGCTTGCACAGCCTTTTCTCATGAGTAAGATTTAGCAAATTCATTGTGGTTCAAATGCTCATTCAGCAACTATTTCCTCAACACACACCACGCAAACATATGATATCAGACCCTTTGGTGATTATAATCATGACTTTATATTTTAGCACAAATGACTTACTACACAGATTATTCATCTATTTGTCTGCAAGCTGTGTTATAGAAATGGAGCTTGACATACAGACCTAAATTTGATTGGGTTTGGAATCAATCCAGTTTACATGTAAATTTATACTTTTAACTGGTAAGTCCCTTAACAGCTTGTTCATAATGTGCTATTTGATTGCACAAATCACTCAATTCAATGGTTGATTTTAGAAGCAAATTACCTCCAAAGTGCTCCCTTCACTGCCAGCTAGCTGTCCATTTGTTCATCATGCTCCTCTTAAATCACTCAGTGCACTCATGAATACAAATAAAGAACAATCGTGAGAGAGGCCTTTGCTGAATAATAGTGATATTTACTCTATTTTTAGTTTTAATGGAATATTTCTGCAATTTCTGGAACTGATTTTGTAAATCAGTGTCAGTTTATTTCCCCCAAAATAGCAATGATCTATATTGAGTGTAGACCTATGATTTAAAAAAAACAGCGTCAAAAATAAAATACCAGGAAACATGATATTCTGATACTCCAGCATTCACCGTGAGGTAAATAACCTTTATTGCAATTCAGATAAGTATATCAAAGTTTAACCAGAAGGTCACCCAGGATCAACAGACAGATTTCATGCGCTGATGTCATGTTTGATTAAATTCAATGTGATGTCATCTTATGACTTTTCTAAACAACCTCTAGGGTCATTTCAGCTGAACATACTTTCATATCAAATCCTTGTTTATTAGTTGATTGGTTAATGATGACAAGGGACAGCTGGAATGAGTGAAAGGTACAGCAAAATAAGGTATAACCATCATTTTTCTTCTCCCAAAGCCCCATGAAAAGTTATATAAAAGCAGCAGAGCAAATGTATGGAGAGAAATCCTTGCCTGGGTGTTGTAAGTACAGAATTACAGTCTTGTTTAAGACATGTGTGTGTGTCTTATCCCTCCCTGAATGGGTGGCTAAAGAGGATCAGCCTGGAGTCAGTTTGAACCATCGAACACTTTGTGGTGGCTTATGGAAGATTAGCCCCACGTCACCTTGCAGAAGCCACCCAGCAGTTGACCTAAGCATAGTCACGAGAAACTCCAATGACTTAATCAGTCAGGGTCTCAAAGTCTGTAGCTTGAAAAAAAAAAAAAACACTGATGCTAAATTGAATGAAAAGGTAGAACTTGTTCATGTAACTGCATTAAACATCTTTTAATATTTGATTGATTAACGTGAATTTAAAAAAATCACAAAAGTAGTGCTTTGAATATATTTAAATTTGGGATGCACCGAAAGGATTTTTTTGGCCCGAAACCGAAAACCGAATAAATTATTATTATTAAATTACGAATAAATACATCTGTACAAAACTTTGAAGATATTTATTTAGCATTCAGACAATGCTCAAATATTTTCCCCCACTCATATCCAGCCTTATAGCAAGATAGCTGAAATATTATACATTTAAATATCTTCTCTCATAGGACTAGTGAATTCAGTTTGAGAAAAGTGTTTGAAAAAATTCCATTCTGAACAAGTGCTTTAAAAACTTGTGAAAGATAAACAACATTCTCTGTAGTCGTGTAACAAAATAGCGTAACAAAAAAAAAAAAGACTGAAATATATTAACTGTAATCACTGGAAAATTGTCTTTCCTTTTTGAAAGCACAGACAGAAAGTGACCATTCTGTCATAAGTGAACATACCACTGCTCACAGTGCTGTTTGCATTTGAACCTCTAACAAAGCAGGACTTGAACTCCAGACTTCCTGATCACAGGCAAGCACACTAACCATAATACCACCAGCTTCTTACGGACCCAAGCGGCTTGAAGGGCTTTTCTATGCTTCATACTCTGCATGGAGATCGGGATAAATTAATTCCCACTTTGAGGAAAAGGTCTTTCCGTACGTCTTTCTTATAAATCTAGAAACGCGCCACATGGCAGACATGCTGACACGGAACAAATCTGATGCGTGGAGGCCGTGGTCACATCATCTGCGTCATGATTGTGTCATCACAGTTTCGGTCCAAAAGAATTAAAATAATCTTCCAAAACTGAAAATGCATTTGTTGCCATTTTCGGCCCAAAAATATCGGTGGCCGAATTTTCGGTGCATCCCTAATTTTAATACATGTGAGTTAATGTTTGACTGATTCACATGAACTTTTAAAAAATCACAAAATAGTGCTTTGAATGTATATTAGTAGTGCTGGAATTAAAATGGACTGTTCATTTTAAACAATCTCCAGCTTGATATGTTCAACTTCTAGAAGCACAATTTCTACAAGATCAACCAAGGTTATTTTTGTTGACAGCAGAATTACTTTTACAGCCATGGGTCATTTACTGTTGTATTAGATTCTTTTGGCTCAGCTGAAAGTTAGAGTCAGCTGTAAAAGTATAATAGTTACATGGGTAGACTTTAAAAATTTCAAAAATATAATATATATAGATTTTTTCATTTATACCAACTGAAGCATGATCATTAACAAGCCTGCAGCTTTGTTCCTATCGCCAAAACTACTATTCGCACAGGACTAACTAATGTCTTCCCTAGTAACCAATATTGATTTTAATAAATATGACACTGGCAACTTTGGAGACAAGGAGAAGGATGCAAGTTCGCTCTAAACTGAAAACACTGAAAATTAGACTGAGCATGTGTCATGTGTCTAGTCTACTGATAGGAAGTGACACAAACTCAAGTTCTAGCTCCTTTCAAAGTTTACAGGTCACATTTTATCGTAGCACTTTTACTGTATCGGTTTACTGTAATGCAATTTTGGCCATGATTTGGTTGTATTCACAAGAAAGTACAAAGGAATTAACACGAGACGAGGTGGAACAAGGTGATTAGCATGATAGTCTTATTTTTCTGTAAATGTCAAACATCACATGATTTTTAGTGAGTGTCAGTAGCTGGAGAGTTACTGACTGGATGCAGCTTGCATGCTGCTTGCTAATTGTTAGTCATGTGACTACATCTTTACATGTTTTCCAAAGTGCATGTAATTTGAGCCAAAAGAGAAACTAAAATACACCCATACAAAAAGTAACATATTTACAATATAAAAATTACTTATTGTTTATTAATATTTTAGAGATTGATACAATTAAAATGCATTTCATTTTCAGTGGGGCACACTGGCCTGGCAGTTGAATAACCTTTATTTGGTTTATCATTTGCATACACATTTGCAAACAGTGGATAAGGAAACAAAATAGAATGTTTGCTGTTTCATAGCATGGACAAAAACGTCTTGTATCCATATAATACCAGCAACCATCATGCCCCGTTGCCACATCAGTATATACAGCACTCGCCCCCCTCAGCGAGTTATCTGATGAGGTGTCAGTGCTTGAGAGGGCTATATAAACACAAATATACTTGCACTGCTTCAAAGGCCAAGCTTTATTTTGCGGTCTGTGCTGCTGGATTTGAGATGAGGTATGATGGTGAGCAGCTCTTGGATCCGGTCCAGGCCTGGAGTAGCACCTCTGATGTGGGTCTGTGTCTTCCACCCGGGCTCAGTGCCTTCCAGGGACTGGAATCAGCTCAGTTAACGGAGGGATGAAGAATTCGGCATCTCTCTCTGCAAAATAAAACAGAGTAGGACATGACACTCTTTCTTGCTCTTCACTTCTACTGAGTGTCTGCCAAGGGCAAAACAGGCTGTCTAGAGATGCCCCGGCAAGACGGAATGATGTTTCAGATGTTCTTCTGATTAATTCACAAGGACAAGAGGGTTTCCAAAGTATGTAAACTATAGCAACAGACCATATCATTAACATAGATCTTAAAAGCAGATGGAATAATTTACAAAAAAATGTGTAGTGTTTGTTATTTAGGGCACACTGTGACGAACTGATTTGCAGGCGTTGGTGAAAAACACAATAAGAAAGTAATGAGTTTATCTCACATATCAACCAAGTTTTTTTTGTGTGGTATTACTGCATATCAGTCAGTGTCTGCTGCTACCGAACATCTGAAGAGACCCCTCTGTGTACATTCATTCTTATTTATTTAGGCACACAAATTTATATATGTGTATATTTTTTGTATATTGTACTGTTTTCGCTTCGATAGGTTTGGCTGCTTCTTGTTCTTCTTTTGTTCTGCCCACTTTGCTGCTGTAATAATGCACCTTTCCCACCTGAGGGACTAATAAAGTGTTATTTTATCATATCTGATCTTATCATACAAATCCTATAAACTGCCTTGTCTAAAGCCCCTATGGCCAAAAATTTAAATGTTTGTGTGATAAGTTGTGTGTACAAATGAGGTTTCACCATCTATGAAAAAAATATGTATTTTGCTCATCGATTCAGAAACAATGAAGCTCGTATCTGTTCATGAATCTGTTCTGGTTTTCACAGTATGCATGAATGTGTGCATCCAGGTAAAATATTGCTTAAGTGATAATGACACAAAGCCTGAACGTTATTGGTTAGAGTAATGGCCTGATTTGTATATGTGCAAAATGCAAATTTGGCATGAGAATATAGATGAAGCACCTTTGATCTTTAAGGATCTTCACAGTGGATGCGTCCTTACACACTGCTTACTGGCTTCTCTTTAAAGGGTTTGCTGAGTCAACAAACTTTCTGTTCTTTTCTAATTACAAGGGCGAGCCCTGATTAAACAATTATGTGTTGTTTGTACTGTTTATTTCACCACAGCCACACATGGTTGCTTTTTGGGCTACTGAGGAATTTACCTTGTCAAATTGTCTTTCCTGAAGGAATGTTTCCGAGTGTTTATGGCATGTTATTTCAGGTTTTTACTTTTCCTGGCCTTTGGTTGCCTAGCACAAAGCCATAGATCATATGGTCTCCATGTTAACTAATCCACCCAGACACTGCCGAAATGAATGTGGAGAATGGAATTCCTCCACCATTACCATGTCTTAGTCAACATCATTGTTTTTTGGGAAGGTACTGAAAAGAATGTCTGATATGAAGCATGGCTGTCAAAGAGTACACAAAGTGTAGAAATACAGAATCTGGAAACATTCATATATGACTAAAACTATTCATGATGTGTAACAGGTGTTAAAGAAAGGTCCAATCAGGATACTTCGGGTTCAAAGAAAGACAAACCCTTGAGACAACGACTGAGAATGTGTCTAAGTGGGTTCCCTTGAAAAGGGTAATCCCTGCCGGGCTGTGGCCTGGAAGGAATACACTTGGACAACCTGGCATCAGACAGATGAACTGACAGACAGACTGACTCATTTACTTATTACCAAACAAAGCCAAAGCGTCCACACCACAGCCTTGTAATCTGTACATGGCTGAGTATGGCTAACAATACAGATGTTTTTTCATTTCAACAGTGTATAGAACTGATTAAATTAAATTGTACTTAAAATGATTTGGGATGATTCAGTCTGCACTTTTTGTCCACTTAAATAGGAGAGAGCCCATTTTCAGTATTCAGTACTTTTGCAGACTGTAATATATACATAAATAAGACCAGGGTCTGGGCCATGAGTAACTCCTGAAAAAGGAAAATGAAAAGGAAGCTGGTATTAAACTAATTCCATAAAATGAGTGGAAACACTCCATATGAATCCTATTTTGTCAGTGATAATAGAGGTTCTAGCTTGACCAGGTTGCAGTAATTGCTGTATGGAAGACAGACTGACATTTGCTGTATTTGGCCACTTAGGTAAATTGCAACCCATTTACAAATGCACCACTAGCAAGCTGAGCTAATAGTCAATGAAATGACTACAAGCCTTAAGGAAGATTGTTTAAATGTGGAAAAAGAAAAGGAAAGAAGGAAACAATCAATACTCTCTGTTAATAATTAGTTTACTGCTCAGTTACCTTAAAATGTGTGTAAACTGAAACAGATATTATGCAACAGCATACAGTGACCTCAAGATATACATATATA
>JBBMFX010113639.1:0-16817 GCA_037832545.1 Rhabdalestes septentrionalis | reverse complement strand
ATACAGAGACACTGTGCTCTTATAGATACAGAGACACTGTGCTCTTATAGACACAGACACACTGCACCCTTATAGATACAGAGATACTGTGCTCTTATAGATACAAAGACACTGTGCCCTTATAGATACAGAGACACTGTGCTCTTATAGATACAGAGACACTGTGCTCTCATATATACAGACACTGTGCTCTTATAGATACAGAGACACTGTGCTCTTATAGATACAGAGACACTGTGCCCTTATAGATACAGAGACACTGTGCTCTCATATATACAGAGACACTGTGCCCTTATAGATACAGAGACACTGTGCTCTCATATATACAGAGACACTGTGCTCTTATAGATACAGAGACACTGTGCTCTTATAGATACAGAGACACTGTGCTATTATAGATACAGAGACACTGTGCTCTTATAGATACAGGGACACTGTGCTCCTACAGATACAGAGACACTGTGCTCTTATAGACACAGAGACATTGTGCTCCTACAGTTATGGAGACACTGTGCTCTTATATATACAGAGAGACTGTGCTCTTATAGATTCTATTACTACTACTACTGCCCATCACACCTGTCAGGGTATAGGCCGCTAACAGCAGCTCTCCAGAGACCTCTGTCCTGGGCCGTCCTTTAAAGCTGACTCCAGGTGTAACCTGTTTTGGTGGTATCTGCCTCAAGTTTACACCGCCAGGTTTTTCTTGGACAGCCTCTCTTCTTTTTTCCCTGCGGTTCACGGGTTGCTGCTCTAGTTCCACTGTAGTTGACTGCTGCCTTTTCCTCCTTCCTGTCTTCTGTCTTGGTCAAGGTCTCTGCTTTTATCCACTCTTTATGTTGATGTTTCTTTGGCCCCGCTACTTCTTGGCATGATGATCTTAAAATCTCTTTCACTTTCTGCCAACTGCTTGGTACATTGTCTTCTTCTTTTTCTTCCAAGTGTTCCTGAGGCACTTCAAACTTGTTCTTCAATGACAAACTAATCTGTTCTTTTATGTTAGTGTCTTTGAAAAGGCCGATTTTGTATTTGTCTTTTCTGTCTGTGCACCCCCTATATTGAGAACACGCTTCTTCATCCTTTAATGCACAATTACTGTTTGCATTTAACATATTGGATAACAAATAAAACAAACTCAGTAAAGAAAATCATTTCATAATTTAGTTTGTTCACTATAGAAGAGGTTAACTTAGAAAATTAACAAAAAATGTCATGTGTCTCTAGTATCAGGATTATAACTGGACAAGTCACATGAGAGCATAGGTGTAAAAAGGAACCAAGACGCTTTTAAAACAGATATAGATCTTTTTGCTATTTTAAGCAACTCTGCAAAGAGCAAAGAACAGAAAATGATATCCTTGAAAAATATCAGATCATTTTGAGTCATTTTAAAAATGTATCATTTGTAGTGAAGCCTCTCCCATTTTTGCTGACACCGTTGTTTGGTTCCTTTAGTCTGGATATCCTCACAGTTATTGTTGCTAAATGTGCATAATTATTATATCAGCCCGATCTTTTTCAAGCTGTATGATTTCATTTTACATGTATATATGTAAATATGTTGTTTTGAACACTATACCAACCAGGGCTAAAATGTAATAATAATAATAATTATTATTAAAAATACCAAGATCCAAAGATCAAGGGAACCAAGCTACAAGAGTAAACACACCTTTAGCATGTCTTTTTTTTAACCCTGCAGCACATGAAATGTCATTTCATTTCCGATCTCTGTCTTGATCTTTATACTTTAATGAGTCAGTGTACATGTGGAGGCAGTCACGTTGTGCATGGAAATCATGTTCCTCTGTCCAGTATACTGGTGTCAGAGCGTGATGTATAATTGAGTTGAATCAATTTGCCCACGCTCCATTACTTGATTTTAACAAATTATGATCAGGGACTTAATATCAATGACGCATCTCATGGAAAGAAATGACGTTCACGTGGTTCCAGTGGATGAATGGACGTCACTCAGCGTTTAATTCATGTTGTTCATTAGCTCAACAGGTTGAATACCTGGAGAAGCGGAGGCACGTTTATGTGCTGCCGGGGGGCTCTCTGAATGTGAGTGCCATCAACGGACTCAACCTGGACTACTTGGTGGAATCCATTCATCTGGCAATGACGTCAAATCCCGAAACCTGGCCGTCATCACACAGCACAGATGGTTTCTAAAATGCACTCTTCCTACTCTTGTGCTGGTTAAAGTGGTCTTCAAAAGGTTAGTAGATAGACGTACGATCCTGAGCTACACGAACAAGTGGAATATTCATCATTCATCTTATCTTATCTTCTCTTATCTTATTCATCCACTTTCCCGAAAATGCATTTCTGCATTTCGGCTTTGGGTTTTTTAAAATAGGCACAAAATGGAAATTTAATAGCTTTTAGCAGCCAATAGCGGAGATCTACAGCAATATGGACTTTAATTAGATTGCATGGAGGAGAAGCTAAAATCCCAGTATATGGTGCACTGTGAGCTCTTCAATAATGGAGACTTATAGGGGACTTTAGAAACACAGCATGCAGCTTTAAGATAAGCTCTTCAATCAACAATAATTACAGCATAGAGTTCCGTCAGCCAGGCGCATCCCTGTCATTTAAAGATCAAGCCACCTATATTCTGAAACAACAGTACAGCTTCCAGATTATCATATAGATGTTCTTAAGGGAACACAGTCTGAATTGTTCTGTTTTTGCTCCTAACCCCGACCTGAGTTATAAATGTATGAGCCAGCTAGAGCCTTGTGCTCTTCTATTGTCACGCCTTGCTCTATAAATGTACTAGGACACATCTGATTTTGTAGAACCATATAAGTGGCTGAGGTGGGCATGGTTATTCAAATATAAGCCTACGCTCCTTTCACACTCGAACCCTGGCACACTGACAGCACAGTTTTATTGGTGATGCTCAAGCTGCACCTCACTGACAAAAACATTTATTAAAGGAATTGTCAGATAAAAAAATTAACTCTTCATTTTCCACCTCTCACAATTCCACCCCAAATGCTGTCGATCCGCCAAGGCATGTTTGGAGTTCAAATGATGCTTCGTTAATGGAATGCTGCAAGGCAACTTACAATAGAGGTCAATGGTCACCTTAGTCTATTTCGAACAGTAAAACGTCCCTCGACCTGCTCAAACCGCAATCAGCTCTGGACTAAGGTGACACAGACTTCGATGAATGATCAAAACTTCACAGACCACTTCGGGAGTAGGAGTGCTAAGCGAGAATATTTTTGTAAAGTGTGTATTTGTCAAACGTGAACACACCACAGCACACAGTGGGAACAGCACGAAATTCCCTCTCTGTATTTGACCCAAGCAAAGAGGCAGACAGCCAGGAACACAGCGCCCAGGGAGCAGTGAGTGGGGACCAAGGGTACCTCAGTTGTGCCACTAGTATTCCTGGGATTGAAACCCACAGCCTTCTGATCACGGGGGCGACTCCCTTCAACCCTTATGATGTCTGAAATGGCAGTTTTAGTCATTTCCATACCTCATAGTGGGTCTTAGGCCACATCCCCGAGTCTGTGCCATCCTAGTGAACAGCTGAATGAGGTGAACATTGACTTCTAGTGTTTCTGAAAAAGCACCTGCACTAAACAAAAGACAAAAAATGAATAACACTGTACTGTAGGGCAGCATTTATAAAGCTACATGACACCTACATAAACCTTTTAATGCACATTTTCTAGCAGCCGCTGCTTGTTGGAATAAGGATTCTTAACTCTTAATGAAGGATTATGTCAATTGTTATAAATGGTTAATATGTGTAGCTTTATGAATGGTGCCATAAAGTGCAGTGATACCCAGAAACCTTAATCAAGTTGATTTTGGGAAACTGTTTGACTGTACTGTTTTAGTTGTGAAAAGTGCTGTAGATCAAGAATATGTATGTATTAATCTTAGCAATAAGTGTGTTGTGTCCAGTGAAGACATTAGAAAAGACTGTAGGAAACCTAATAAATATCCACAAAAAGTGTAAAACTACAGTAAAACAAAGCAGGAATGGTTTGTTACTCGGCACAGCCTTTTATGAACTATTCCTTATTTGCCTCTTAAGTTGCCATCAAGAAACACCGCTTAGGTGCTGTGTGGTTTTGAAGACGATTAGGGTGTATTATGTTGTGTTATTTCATTGTTTATAAATGTCAGTTGTAATTTGTCATTTCTCAGTTTCACTGTTTTGTGGTCTGTTATCTCTTAGTTATTTCTCATCAGTTAATCATTAATAAACATATCTATTAATGTGTTGTGTGTGATGGATAAGTCCATCATTATTTTAACTTTAGAAATGCTTGATAAATGATTTATTAAGCATCTGTAAGCAGCTTTACTTAAGTAGTATTCATCATTTCTTATACATTTGTTAATATCTTTGTTCAGAAATTGTTTGTGTATGAATAAATATTTTCAGACACTTACAAAAGCAGGATGCCTGATTAACTCAATACTTATAACTGGTTAAGTATATTTTGGGAGCTCTTCTAAAGTGGGACTCGTATATGTTTTACTAAACATTTAATAAATACTTGGTACTTGTTTAAAATAATACATTCATAAAATGGACTTATTCCTCATACTCAAAACATTCATATATATGTTTACTAATGGTTAGCTGATGAGAAATAACTAAGAGATCATTTTTAACACTTGATTAACAAAGTATGAAGTAAGACTTAGTGCTTAATAAATGCTTAATAGGGAGTAGTTGTTATAAAGGGCTACCATTAATGTTAATAATGTATTTGTGGACGCTGTGTAAACCGCTGGTCGCTCTACTCTTCATGAAAACTGTTGTGGTGTTGTTTATTCGTATATTTTTCCCCATTGTTTCTGCAGCACTCCTCTTCTAGTTACCCGTCGGACCATCTTGTATTTTTGTATTTTCTTGTGTTTTTTTGAACATCATTTTATTGTCTGCATTAATTGTTCTTTAGCATTAAACCATTTGGATCCTGCAATTACAGCCAACTTGCCTCAAACCTCATCATTACAGTAAATATATGTGGAACAAAAACATCAATGACACTTATTGTGACGGTTCGGTCAGTGGCTGTTTAGAGCCACTGCTTTTGCTTATTTTTCTGTTTCTGTTTCGAGGACTTTTATTTTGATACTCAGTTCTGTTTTGGTTTGGTTGTGTCCGTGTCCATGTGTTTCTATGCACTTGTCATTAGTAGTTTCACCTGTCTCGTGTGTTCACCTGTTTCTTGTTTGTTTCTCTTTTGGTTTTGTATTTATGTCGGTTTAGTTCAGCGTTTCATTATCTCGCCATCGCCTCATTTTGCCTATTATCTGTTTCACGTTTTCTCCTCGTTTTCTGTTTTGCTCCTGCCGGCCACCGTGCCGAGATTTTCTGTTTGTGTTTTTGCTATTTTCTAAATAAAACCCAGTTTAACCATGGATTCAGGTCTCCGTGTCCTGCGCTACCTGCCTGAGGCACCCTGAGGTAAATCGCGGTCGGAGGTTTGCGAGGTTTTTGACAGTATAAATGTACAAGGCAGTCTGTAAATATTTGGTCCATGCTCAATTTGACCTTTTAAAATGCATAGTTCTTAGAGACTGCACTCCACTAAGCAGACAAAACACAGACTTTCATTTAAATTTGGTAAGTTGTCTAGGCACTGCTCTCAAACGGTTAGCAGTTAATCCCTTCAGATTTTTGGGCTAAAGAACATTTCAGCATTCCACTCTTGACTGGTTCTCTGACCCAGCCACATGAAAATGTCATTTGACATTTGGCATTGAGTGATGCTCTGACCCATTTTTTGTCTAATTTATAAGACATTGTGTATGAAATGAGCAGTAAATGTACAGTATTCACCCCAAAGTCATGAAAGTTCAAAAAAGTGTATTCATATAAATATCAATAATGGTATATTGAGTCAGTACACCAGGGTCTATACTACAGATCTATTTCCCGATATTTAGGCATTATACCATAATCGGTTATCGGTTTTGTAATATCGGGTTCACCGATAAACACCGCCATCCTGTGGTGTTTTGAGAATTACGCGCATGATCGCCATTTCTGCACTGCGTCTGAGGGGAAACTGCATGCAAAGGTAAAGTATACTTTTGCTTTCCTATATTTAGTAAACTTTATTAAACATAACAGCTATTAATGCACACATTAGATGTGTTACATAAATGACTGATATGTAGTTTATGCAGCATGGCTCTAAGAAATAAAGTCACAGAGTCACGTAAGATAATCCATCAAATCCTTTCACAATAAAGAAGTAACTTTACCCGAATTAAATAGTATACAGCCATTAATCAGCACAAGTTGTAAATAAAATGTTGTCAGTTGGCCACGAAGGCTGCTCGCAAGAACGTTCTGGCCCGCGGGTCGGCGTGAAGAAGACTCGCCCTTACAGGTCCGGCGTCGTGGCTCTGAGAGAGATCTGCCATTACCAAAAATCCACGGGGCTGCTGATCCGCAAGCCGCCCTTCCAGCGCCTGGTGCGTTAGATCGCTCGTGATTTCGAGACGACCTCCGTTTTTAGAGCTCCTTCGGCACAGTCCTGCATGCGACCAGCGGAGCTTCGCTTGGCAGGTCTGTGTGCCATCCACGCCGAGGGAGAGAACATCATGCCGGGGGTGTTCAGCTTGCCCGCCGTATCCGCAGGGAGCAGCTTGAACTTACTGCGTTTGTGGTCTCCAATGCTTCGGGTATCACGCACGCCGTTCTTGCCGTGGACCTCCTATTATTCTATTTTGTTACTTTCTGTGTAAGCACTTTGAGATTTTTTACGTAAAATGAAAAGTATTATATAAATAAAAAATATTATTATTATTACTATTAATAAAAGTGCTGAACTTAATATACGACCGGGGTGTAATAAACATAATCTAAATCAGTGGTTCCCAAACTTTTTTTGCGGGGCCCCCTTTTTGTTCCCCCGTAGAAAAAGGGATATACATACACGTTTTGTTATCAGAGTCCATTGCAGTTTATTTTAACAAAAATATAAAAATATTATATTTCAATATTTCAGAATATTATTCAGTAAATAAACATTATCCAGCAAATTATTCCTCACTCTTTAGCCGATAAACAGTTTTATAAACCTAATAAAACTGTAGTTTAAAATAAAGTTACTTTTCTGCAAAGTTGATATGACTCCTGAGCTTGAAAACAGACATTCTATATTTATTTTGCTTACTGGTAATGTTATTGTTGCTGCTCATGCTTTTCATAAAATATTTTTGTTGTAATATGAATATTAAATTGAACATGTAAGACGTCTAACATTCAACACTTTTCTTTTAAGATGACCAATAGAAAAAATAGACAGCAAAGTGAAGTTTGGACTTACTTCATTGCTAGGGCTGGAAGTTTGCAAAGAATGCCAAATGAATGTAAGCATGGGGTCAACATCTAAAATAACAAAAAATACCTCAAACCTGTGGACTCAACTTTTTTTGAAGAGGCAAAGAAAAAAAGATGCTGAAGAGGAAATAAAATCAAGCCACGTCCAAGCTTCACTTCCTGTGATGTTTGATATGCAGGCAAAATGGAAGACATCTGATGTCCGCTCAAAATCGCTGGACAGGATGATTACTGAAATTATTGCTACAGACAATCAGCCTTTCAGCTTTGTTGAAAATAAAGGTTTCCAGAGACTCATGGCTACTGCAGAACCAAGATATTCTCTAAAGAGTGAGAAGTTCTACCGAACAGAGGTTTTTCCTTTGTATTCACAACAGTATCATTGAGAAGGTTAAAGCACTGCTTAAACCTGATAAAGCAGGTTATAACTTGGCTTTCACCACAGACTGCTGGTCTGTGTCCCTAATGAGTCACACATGCCATTTTATTGATGATCAGTGGATTCGCAGATAAGTAATTCTGAACACAAAAGCAAAGACTGGATCACACACTGGTCAGTACATAAGTGAGATGTTCCTGGGAATACTGGAAGAATGGGAAATTGACAAAGATAGAGTGGTTCTTGTTCTCAGGGACAGTGGTGCTAACATTGTCAAAAGGTATGAGAATTGCTGAACTGCCTGACATGAGCTGCAGTACCCACATATTACAGCTTGTTGTCAATGATGGCTTCAACTCGCAAAGAGCTGTCCAGAATATTCTATCAGAGCTGAGAAGCTGTGCTACCCATTTCAATCATTCACTGCTAGCCAAACAGCGTTTAGCAGTGATCCAGCAGGACCTTGGCCTACCAACACATTCAATCATTCAGGCTGTACCAGCCCGATAGAATTCCACTTTGCACATGCTGGTCAGGATGCTAGAGCAAAAAAGTGCTTTGAACGTATATGCAGTGGAATATTGTAAGTAATATTATTGAGACCCTTTCTCCAGTGGAAGAGGTCACTCTTGAAATGAGCCACTACGAAAGTTCAGCGTCATGCATCATCCCATCTGTCAAAGTTCTGAATATGTTGCTCAGATGCCAAGGGTGATAGAAGGATGGGCAAGCCACTTGAATGGTGGAAATAAAATGAGAAAAGGTTCCCCATTCTAGCTTCTCTGTCAAGAAAGTTTCTTTTCCCTCCACCTTCTTCGGTTCCCAGTGAGCGTGTCTTCAGTGAAGTCGGAGCCATTTATGAAAATAAACGAAGCAGGCTTACAGGGCAGAATGCTGAAAGACTCTGTTTTCTTCATTACAACCTAGTTCTGCTCAACTGGGAGTATTCAGCTGCATTTTTTTCAGGTGGCAAGGAATGTTTCCTGTCTTTTTACCTCATTGATAACTTTAGTAACAGTGCAGTTTTTTTGTTTTGTATTTTTTAGTATTTTTTGCACTTTCAGACCCCTAGTTTTGATTTGTGAGTGATTTTTTAAAATAATTGATTTGTGAGTGATTGTTATATAAAACCGTTTGTTCGGTTCAGTTGTGTTGTAATAATTTTGTCAAAAACAGAAGTATAATAGTAAACAAATGTCGGTTCTGAATATCGGTTATCGGGCACATAAACATGCAAATAATTGGTATCAGTATTGGTAATAAAAAATCAATATCGGTCAAACACTAGTCTATACTGGTTGACTTTAATGTCAAATTTTCACTGCCCCAGAGGACCGTGCAGCATCATGAATTAAGCGGAGCTAATGTTTTGGGTTGAGATTACATTTCAGTTTTCTATGACAAGTTTGTTTTTAACGATGTGAGAAATGTGAAAGTGTACCAGGACATCGCTAACAAGTTAGTTGCATTAGGCTTTCAGCGCACAGCTAAAGAATGCTTATTACAAAATTTATTAAAACTGTAAATAATGAAAGAAAACAATATGAAAAATAGCTCTGACCAAAAGAGACATTCTGCTGATACGCCTTCACGGATGTGATTTGGAGACAAAGAGAATTGCTCTGATGACGTGGCAGCAACACTGGATACTATGGAAAATTGAATCATGCTGCCAGCTCCATGCCATTGCAGTTCAGTTGAGATAGAGCACAAATCCTGTTTGCCTACATAAAAGTACTTCCTCTCCTTATATTAAGGTAATTTATAGTGGTCTCAGCTTAAAGTAATGGTTCAGAAAACATCACAATTCTACAGTCTCCCTATTGATTGTACTTGAGCAACCATGACAGGACAGCCAGTGTTTTGAAGGAGGTCGTAGTAGGATAAGTTAAGATAAGATAAACCTTTATTAGTCCCACAAGAGGAAAATTTGCTTAGTAACAGCAGAAAGTGGACAGTAAAATTAAGAGCAGCAAAATGAAGAAAAACAATAGAATAGAATTAAATAACAGAACAGAATAAAGTACTATGTCACAATATATTATAAAATAAAAATGTTCATATATACAGTCTAAGATGTACAAATAACATCTAGGAATATGTATGACTATGTCTCTCTCTCTCTTAAATATATATATATATATATATAAAATGTGTGTGTGTGTGTGTATATTTACATATACACAGTCATATATATTCCTACATTTAAATGTACATCTTAGTGACTGCTGTGCTGAAAATGATCCACAATCCAAACATCTGATCAGTGGTTCCATTGATGGTCAAGGTAGGGAGCGGGTTCATAAACTGTGTAGCAACATGAGAGCTTAAAGGACACTCAGTTCTCATAAAGATAGGGGCCATTTAACATGCTACTATGGGTTATATGACCACTTCTTCAATGAAATGGCTCATTAAAATTAATAGGGATTGTTCTTTGTCCCTCAGCGTTCAATTTTACTATTCCCTGCAGCAAAGGTTCAGAGGGAATTTTTTATCAATCAAGATGTTTATTGGTGAGTCGTCTGAATGCTTATTACTGGCCTGGTGCAATATGATGAAATGACCGCTCAGTGGTTATTTATTTTTTATTTCACACACCAAGGTTTTCTTACGCTGTCTTTGTGAAGACTTTATTTTGAGTATGAACTAGAAGTCTCTGACTTAATAAATGACACTATATGATCTTGTCACCTTGTTTTACATTGTAAAGACATGCCATAAACCCTGAGACCTATTGTTTTATGTATTGAAAATAGTCAAAGTGCATTTTGGCATTATCATATTCCAACCTCTCTTTATGCCTTACAGTTAAACAGGTGTTTGTTTACTGTGCCTTTAAGACTAGTACATGTAAATCACCTCAGTTCTGATTGGCTGCCATGTTTTGTACTGGTTTCTGCTGGAGCACTGCTTATAAAGCTCAGCATGAGTCGATGCAGTAGGCTGTGCAAGTGTAAATATTCATATAGTATATAGTACTGGGATGCCTAACTATTACACCAACAGGTAATTTAATGACACTTCATTCAAATACATAAAGACTTTAATATGGAGTTGGTCCCACCTTTACAGCAGCTCCTCTTGGAAGAATTTCCACAAGATTTTGGAGTTTCTGTGGGAATTAATATCCATTCATATATGGGGTCAGACACTGATGTTAAACGAGAAGGTCTGGATCACAATCTCCGTTCCAGTTCATCCCAAATGTCAAGTTCTTCCACACTGATGACCTTCAGCCACGCCTCTATGGAGCTCACTTTGTGCACTGGGACACAGTCATGCTGGAACAGAAAAGGTTCTTCTTCAATTTGTGTCCACAAAGTTGGAAACATGGTGTTCATTGTTTTTAAAGCCTAAGATGCCGCCCAAATGCCCTGCATCTTCTAAGGGTGTACTCACACGAGGCAGTTTGAACCGTGCCCGAGCACATTTGACCACCAAAGCGCAGTTCGTTTGACTAGTGTGGGTGATCCGAACCGTCTCTGTGCCCGGGCGCGGTTCGTTTAGCCGGTTGGAAGAGGTGTGCCAGGGCGCGGTTCAGTTGGACTCGGGCATGTAGTGTGAGCGTGAACCGCTCTGGAGCACGGAACAGGACGCGTGACGTCACGTTTTTGCGACGTTCGCAAAAAGAATTTCAAGCCACAAAAGCGATAAACATGTTTAGCTACAGGCTGTGTGAGGGCTGTGGACCACCGCGGACCGAACGACTCAAAATTACTATCAACAAAATAACCAGAGCAACGGACTGCACTGCGTTCACCAAGAGCGTCGCTCCTTCTGTTTACCCTGAAACCGGTGCACCATAATGACGTAAGCGTGCTCCGGCACGAATGCTAAAACCATATGTGAGTGCAGGCCAGAGGGGGAGTGGGGTGGGGGGACAATCATACCCGGCCCCGGTTTAAGGCAATCGTGCCTAGTGTGAGTACACCCTAAGACTCCTGGCAATTAACCTGATCACCAGAAAAAGTTTGAGTGGGTGCATGGTGTGAGTGTGGGCATGGCTGATGAAGGCGTGAGACAGGTGATCAGGTTTAGTGCTGGTTCAAGGTTTAGTGGAGGGAGTCGTGGCCTTACAGCAACTCAACTGTTAAAGGGACAGCTTTAATAAAAAGAAGCCGTAGAGCTCATTCACTGTCCAGTGTCTCCTTTAACCAGAGGGTCACTAGCACTGCGGGAGACTGCAGTTCATGTGAACACTCTACAGCATGTATACGAGTTATCTTTAGCTTTTTTGAAGATTAATGTAAGCTGAGCTTAAAATGAAAAGCTGAATTTTAAATTTAATTATTTGGGAGCATATCTGGGGGCATATTTAGGGTTTATCCTATAAAATTGGCATTTTTAGGCATTTTTTAATAGCAAATCACAATTTGTGATTTTTCACAATTAGCAGATGCTCTTGGAACGTAAACCCAATGAATTTCAGGAGTTTAATGTAGATATGCATTGGTTTTTGTTGCAAAATAAAATAACAATGTTGCTAAATATCCAAACATAGGCTGTACCAAAGCTCTTCTATTTCAAAAAAGTAACAATTGTTCTTTTTTCCATTAAATGGGCCCTTTTACTTGTATTGACTGGTATCCTAAGCAAGCCACTGAAAAACACTCAACAGTCCTCTCAATCAAAAAAATTTCACCTAAAAATGTGCCCTGTTTTTTCCACTAAATTCCCATAGCTGGTGATTAGAAACTGCATTCCATTTGAGTTTCCCGGTCCGTACAGGAACCTTCCTACACAGCCTTTTTTGGCTTTTCATCTCATCATAGCCCCTGCCCATCACGTGGCTCCCGCTAACGAGGCCCCCGCTCACTGACGTGATTCCATTGCTTTATAGAATTTGTGGTTTGATAAGTTCAATTATCATTACCTGATGATGCACACATACCAGTGAGCGTGGATGGACTCTGATGAGTCAATTTATGACTTTGAACAAAATCAAAACGTAGGGTTTTGTTTCCGAAGAACAGCTCTGATCAAAAAGGCTCTCAGTGTTGCGCTTTTGTGAGTCAGACGGCAAATCGAGACAAAAGCTGAAAGAAAAACAGCCTGGATCTTGATAATACAAGGCCAAAAACATGCTCCATTGATGTCTTGAGTGAATAATGCAGCAATGGTAAACTGAATCTCAACACTGTGGCTACATTAATTCTCTTGGACGCTTCCTTTTTCAGCCTGACACATAATGGTATATGCCCTGTCACATTAAGGATGTTTTATGTACTGAAAATAGTCATGAACATATTCCAAACACTCTGTATCCCTTGCAGTCAAACAGACCATGGATATATGACATATGGTGACTATGCATAACGTTTGTAATATATGACATGAGTGTAGATACGCCAAAATATGGTATAGTGTTCTGTCTCTATGTCTGTGCGTTGCTTGAAGGATATTTCTTTAAATAGACATTTCCTGTGAAATAGAGTTGTACACCTGGGTTGCCTAGGAAGACATGACCGTTACTCCCTGGCACCAGGTTATCCAGGCACAAAAGTAACCTAGTTGATGGAATGCACAACTGGCTTCATGGCCATAGGACCACAAACCCAAGACGTATGAAAGAGGACCAACCTCACAGTGTCAGTCCACCAATTGCCAGTGGTGGTTTGCTGTTTTATACCTTTGTTTGTCAAAGTTATTGATACCGCCTATATCATTTCTATTGTATAGATGTTTTGTTTTGTTTTTCTTAGAAGCTGAAGTTTTCTCAATGACAAAACCAGTGTCTGTAAAGTGTCATTTGATGATGTTTAATCACCGAAAATGTTAAGACAGCTGGGCGGAATGAGTCTAGTTTTATGCCAGTTTTCATGAAATATTTATAAATTTTGCATGAGGCCTTCAGAAAACTGGTCTTCAGTGAAGTGTTACTGACTGTCCCCCTTCTTCTCCTTCATGGTGTTTGTTGTCCAGTCATCACAGAGATGAAGGATCACTCAAGGACTTACAGATTGTTTTATTGGATATTAAATCAAGGACTCGAACATCCGCAGTGAGGACAAAACATGTCAGTTGGGGCCAGCGGAGGCAGGATAATTCCATTAAGTATTAACCACATGCCCAGTGTGTGGAAAGACACCGGCAGTAGACTGAGCAAACTGCACTGGTGTTAAAAAACAGATTCAGGAACAGATTTATCCCCCGTGGATATGTAAAATGGCACACAAATCAGAACCTATTCAACTGTTTCGGAGGCAAAATAAATAAAGTCGATGAATAACAAACACATGCTTCAAGAATCTGAAGTGATATACAGAACTGTGCAAAAGTCAGAGAGCATTTCACCAGATCCATTTTTCATTGCCAGGAAATAAATAACTACACATAATATGGACATTTTCCAGCATCCATGTGTCAATGTCAATTTATCAACCCTTAGACCTTTTCCATTCTTTTCTGCAGGGATGTTTTTGTATGCTTCTTGTAAACACCTCGAGAGTTTAAGAGATTTGTAATCAAGATCCAAGTTATCCTGATTACAAATGTTCACTCATCAGTTTAAAAAAAGCCTTTCCACAGTGGAAAGATGAACAGAAACACCTGTGGATTATTTCAGAGCTCTCTCTGAAAAATTTACGTGTAACGTTCTGTTTATCTGACAGTGCCGGCACTGCTGGTCTACTTGGTTCTGCCTGGGTGTTACAAGCTGTACCTGCAGTTTTGTAAACTCCTTCATTAAACAAATAATATTTTATCCAACCTTCTGAGAAATATCATCTTTAGTCACTTCGCTCTCAGAAAAACATGGCAGCTGAGGTGTGTGGGTAGTAAGTTGAACACTCTAATTGAAGGGGAACTTATCATAGACGCTTTTGTTACCATTTTGTTACTTACATATTTACAAGCGCATCTGGATCTTTTCTGGGTTAAAACATACCGTATATATACATTCAGGAGAACTCACATAGATAAACAACATAAATGCTGCTATGCCTTCTCCTGAAAAAAACATGAACTTCAAGAACATCAACTGGAATTTGGGCTAAAAATAAAAGTCAACCCCTGTTATGGATTGGCAACCTGTCCAAGGCGTTTCTCTGCTTTGCAACCTATGACAGCTGGGATAAGTTCCATCACCCCCTGCAACCCTGGTCAAAGATTAGAGGCTCAGATAATGGGTGGATGGGTGGATGGATGGGTTTGACAACCCATTATTTTCCATCCTACACCAACATTTCCCACATCAACACCCTGCTTGTCTGGGTTTGCCTCTGCTGGTATCTGGCAGGCCTATTTACACACTCAACCAACACATCTGAATTTCTTGTTCTGCTTGTTTCCATGTCAAACAAGATCCAAAATGTAGCAATAGGCCCCAAGAAAGATTTTTTGCATTTTAATTATAATAAAATACCCTCTCTTATATTTACAAACACTACTAGGTTTCCGTGCTTTGTTTAATGTGCTTTATGCTCCGTGCTTTGTGTTAATATATTATCAAGTCTCTATTCAGAAAATATCCAGCTAGGCTCCAAACCTTGCAGAACCTCCTCCGCCTGCTGAAGAAGATGCTTGTTCACGCCAGTGCAGAGCTCATTCACACTGTAGCACAAAGCGAATAAAAGGAAGCACAAATGAAAGACGAAGGACGGAGACTTGTCAATGGAAAAGGCACCATCTCAGACTTCAGAGTGACATGAGTTAATTAATAGGTACCGACGTGAGGTCCATGTGATTTGTATGTTACTCATTAAGGTTCTCTAGAGTGAATTTCATTACCATTTTTAATCAGGCTGTGCTCAGGACAAGTTGGCTAATTTGGTTCTTCTATTCAGGAAAGAGACCTTCTTTTTGCCTGCATTGTTCTGGAATTCTTGAAGTGAATGTCAGCTACGTCTGCGCTTTTCATGAACAGCTGCTTTAGCAAATAAGAGGGAAGTTTGTTTGATTTCTCTCCCTCTGTCTGTCTCCTCTTCTCTCTTTCATTCTCCATTCCTCACTCCAACGCACCATTTTTATCTCTCCTAATCCCCTCATTTCTGATGCCCGCCCCCCTCCCCTTCTAATTAAGGCAATGTTTGCGGTGCTGTGTATCTGTTAAAGCCCGGCGGAGAGGAGATGTACTGTGCGCACCAACATTCAGCGATGGAGTGAACAATAAGAGTAATTATTGACTATCACAGAGCAAGGCCATTAGCGCCGCAGAATTAGGGCTCAGCGCGGCTTCAACCTTTCACCTACAGCGTACATACACCCCCACGTACACACTCAGACAGACACTGAAAGCTGCTTTCAGTGTACATGGGCCACTGTAGATTGTTAAAGGTCTAGGGCACTTTGTTCCATGGGCACCAATTAAAATCTCGGACGTATGTACCCCCAACCGGCTAATCCAGTAAAAGCCCTGCATCCAGCACTGAGGCCAGTTCTAACCCTGGGATTTATGGCATATGTGCAGTCTAAGGCTGCAGGTCCTTGAGGAAATGGCCTACATAAGAGTGTTCTTATTGGAGAGAGAATCTTAAGAAATATTTCTGCCTGCTCCATCACCAAAGAACGTAAATCCCTCTTGAAATAAAAATATAATGACACAGGTAGAAGAGAAAATAAAACAAAATAAAGTAAACTTCTCAAAGTTAACTCCAAGTTTCCAGCATCTATCAGCATTGAATCAGGAGTTTGCTAGACGCTATTTTTCTCGTTTGGTCTAAAATACAGTTCTAAAGATCTCTCATAAGAGACAAAATGAAAAGGAGATCAACGAGAAGAATGTAACATCTAGAGAAACACTTTCTAGATGAGGATGCCAGGAATTGGCATTTAATAGTAATATCATTGATATTCTTTTTCTAGACCTCATTGATAATAAATTGAAGGACATACAGGGCCTGATTTTCACGGTCAGTCGCGCATTTTCTGAAGTCAGAAGCGCAGTCGTCTTTAGGGGAGGGGCCAGCGCGAAGCGCAATAATCACAGCAGATAAAAGTAACTTTGTGCCTGGCGCAAAGTTCAAATGGGTTGTCCTAAATGAGAAAATTAGTCATAAGTGTGTCTTGGGCGTATCATGCAATAAACCAATCAGAGTTCACACTCTCACTCCCTTTAAATACCCGGCGCATTGTCAGTGGCGTGCTGTGTAT
>JBBMFX010112592.1:0-23108 GCA_037832545.1 Rhabdalestes septentrionalis | reverse complement strand
CTCTCTCTCTCTCTCTCTCTCTCTCTCTCTCTCTCTCTCTCTCTCTCTCTCTCTCTCTCACTCTCACTCTCACTCTCTCAAAAAAAAAGAGCTCTTCTATGAAGCGGCCAGTCATTCCTACAGAGTTTGGAGCCAAAGTGCCCACTAATATCCGTCAGCGCTACCTCAACGTTTTCATTGATGAATGTCTTAAATTCTGTCGCTCTGAAGAAACAGCTTTCAAGATGGTAGGCTTTGTTCTGTGTATTTGAGTCTTGTAGTCCTTGTTTTATAACACTTTTTAGGTAACAAGTTTTGTGATTTGTATGTCCTGGACTTAATAGTAAAGAAGGATATGTGATTTCCATTGTTAATATTCATATGAATGCTGATATGTATTTGTATACTTTGTAATATACTTGTCACATTCTGTTCTGGTTTTGTCCCACTCAGTAAAAAATAAAATGGTTTTAAGGTTAAGTAATCTTTAATAAACATCTAATATTTTCTCCTCATGTGGTATTTTTTTTTCTTACCAGGGTCTGGAGGAAGAGAAGCTAGTCTATGAACGGAGCAGCAGTAAAAATATCTACCTGAACTGTGCCGTGAACACCCTGAAGAAACTTCGCAACAAGAGCATCCCTGCTGCTCCTGCCACCAGCAGTACGTCTGATCTCTATTAACAATTTTTAAATGGCAAACTTTTTTTGTTTTGTTTGAGGCTTCCCAGCTTCACACGTGCTGTTTCTATGAATAGAAGTATGTAAATTGTATTTTAAAATGACAAATGTGTATTTCAGAGGCACACGTTTTGTAAATTATGAACATACATGCATTTGCAACTTCCTGTTGGTTTTGGTCAGTATGTGCATCAAAAGCAATTTATAGCCCCACTTTTGTGGGGAACCTTCAGCATACTAATCGTGTCTGTGTAATAACATGCCGACACCCTGTTTGTCATTTAAATTAGAAGCATAGTGTCACTGATTCATAAGGAGAGCAAATGTAAAGAACATATCTATGCAAAGTTCACTATGCTACTCTTCCCCAGAGAAGAATATTGGGTCTGTAAATAAGAAGGCCCAGTCTCACGAGGGAGTTCTGGGTGGCCGGATGGCAGCTAAGACCAGCTACACCATCAACCGCATGGGCAAACAGCCAGACCAAGACCTCAGAGGTAAAGCATGCCTGAGAGTGGCGAGAATTCCTGACCTGATGGTTTGATTATAATTATAATGTTTATTATTATGGTTGAATATTCATTTTGGGAGTAGTTCCTCAAATTTGACCACAATTTGATTTTATAATTTGTTTAATGAAATTTGTTGCCTAGGAGATGCATGGACAATTGGACACAAAAATGAGCCCTTTAGGTTTGTGCTTAAAGTGTGAGAAAAAGACACAATTGTTTTTACCAAAACAAACAAACAAATATTAACTAGACCTTCAACAAGGTGGCTTTATAAGTCATTTGGAATTTCGATAAAAATGAGAAACAGCTTAGCTATGCAGGTCAGTGTAGATACATTTAAACACTTTATGCTGCAGCAAGTGTGTAGTGAAAACATCAGCCATGTGGAGTATTTTTTTTTATTGATATGGTGCATTATTAAAATGGTCTTTTATATTTTTTTTGTTACACTGAATGGGAACTGTTCTTGGTGAATCTGACGGAAAAAAGAAATGCTGCTTGTGCACATGCATGTGAAAATATGTGACTGTGGAACGATACGTTACCTCCAGGTGTGGTTTTGTATCGAAAACTGCAAGAGTACGTTCTAAGTGAGGAACAGCTGCAGGAACACGGTTACCCCAGACCGCACCCAGAGCACTTGGGTCATGCAGTCATCTGTAACCTTCCTGAGAAGAAAAACAATGATCGTAAGTGCACTCACTGCAGCATGTTTATCAGCCTTATTAATTAATATTCACGTACATAGCCAAAATGTAGTTTAAAAATGAAGGACGGATAAAAATGTGGATGGAATGTTAATCAATGACTGAAGACAATTTAAAAGTTAGATTGTAACTTTTGTCCCTAGCAGAGGATTTCTATCAGTGCTAGTTTTTTCCTTGAGCTCTTCACCCACCAGTTATGCTGTCATGCCTTTCAGGGAGTTACACCTTTCCACCAGTAGATGGCAGCGTGCTCAAAGTGTCACCACATTTTTTAAGAGTTATATTTCTTGACTAATTGTGTTCAAGCACAGTGCACTACTAAGCTTCTTGAAGGTGATGTAAACTTACAGTAGTCTGTTTATTACAGTAATTATATTTGAGAACTAATAGACAGGCATTTTGACACAGCTTTGCTGAGATTCTAGTGGCCATTTTACTTAATTATGGGTGCTTTTTTTTCTTTCAGCGTTTTCCAAAGTGTGCTGCCGGTGTGGAGCCGAATATAAAATCAATGCCCTTGGTAGCTGCATTCGCAAAGAGGAATGCAACCACCACTGGGGCAGACTACGTAGATACAGAGGTGTGTGTGTGTCTAAGAGATTTCATGTAATTGTAAGAATAAAATCATCAAATTATGGTAGATATGTGAGTTATTTACGAACTCTGTTGCAGGGTAATACATTAATATCCACATCTAAATATTTAAATGTTCTTTTGTCCATATGTTCTTTGTGAACAAATCTGATTGCCCAGGCCATAAATGACCACAGTCAGCATTTTAGTCACATTGGCATACATACTTAAAAAACTGTACAAATTCAAATATGATTGTGAATAAAAGCATGATCATTAGGTGCAGATATAAACCCTTTATCTCAAACACACTTTTTGGGTAGAAATGCATCACAGGAAGATATTTTTGAATGATTCTACATTCAAAGACATTGAATTGTGCTATTAAAGCCCAATCTTTATCTTATACTTGTGTGTATGTTTCTCAAAGCGCCTGGAGGCTGGGAGACTCAGTACAGTTGCTGTTCTGGTGCTGTGGGCTCTCCTGGGTGTCAGGTGACTAAAGTAAGTCTGCAAAATATTTTTTGAAAACTGTACTTCTATTTAATTGGATTTTTAGATATTGTATTGTCAGTTCTGTGTAGAAAAGCCAGGGGTATTGTCGGAAAAGCATTTCACTGCATGTGACAAATAAAACACTTAAACTTTAAGCCTGATCAACTTCACTGCCTTCATCTGATTGAGACATTTTGGACAACTGCATCTATAGTATTACGTTTTATGGATTTTGTAAAAGTGAGTACTAGTGCCAGAGAGATGCATCACCTGGCTAATGATGTTGGACACTACTAAACAATACTGCAAGTATTAGTCATATACTTAAATAGCAAATGTGCTGTTATCTGTGTGTCTGATAACTAGTTACGAACTGTGAACCATTGACCTGATTTGATCCAACAATTCAGCATCCGGCAAATTATCTAGCTAGGAACATGTAC
This sequence comes from Rhabdalestes septentrionalis, assembly GCA_037832545.1. Taxonomy (NCBI): domain Eukaryota; kingdom Metazoa; phylum Chordata; class Actinopteri; order Characiformes; family Alestidae; genus Rhabdalestes; species Rhabdalestes septentrionalis. Next base: position 19,719 of record JBBMFX010112592.1, on the reverse strand, counting down.
ATGTTTTGCTTGATCATGCTAACCATAGCTATAACATGTCAACATATTTGTAAACAGTACAAGATATTGTCAGACCTTAGCCAATGGTTTTAGCTGCAAATTGCTTTCAAGTGATCAAAAGATTTTTCAGTTATATAGAATTTTTGAAGCCTTTGTATTGGCCACTTTGAGTCACTGACTTTACAAATGTCTATCTACAAAAAACAAAATTGATATTATGTGCACGCTCACAAACAGTAAAAACATGTGTTTTCATTGGTAACCCGAAGAAAAATGAGTAAATGTCATTCTCCTCTACAGCAACACGTTCAGGACGGCCGTAAGGAGTCTCTAGATGGCTACGTACAAACCTTTAGCAAGTCTTTACCGGCTGATGGGAATGGAGGAGTTTACGCTTTGGACTGTGAAATGGTGAGACAGCAGTTATTTACATAAGCACAAGCTTTGAGAAATGTACAAACTAATTGGGGCTGGCCATGTTAACGCGTTATCACATTAAAACATTATTTACTTAATGCCAACAATAATATTATTGCATATTTACGCAAGATTAAAAAAAAAAAACTTTTATTTTGAAAGCTTGTTGGTCTTTTGTGCTTGAATGTGCGCGTAGCACGCAGTGCTCTAGTTCTCAGCTAGTACTTGCGGGGGTCAGGCGTCCCAGTACTTCTGTCTACAACAAACTAGATAAAACATGAATTCCCTGCAATGGCAAATAGCTTTGGTTTTATGTTTGGTTTGATTTGATTAAATAAATGTTTACCAGAAATATTTTAAATGTTAAAAAGTTAAAGTATTTTTGTTCATATATCCGTACTTTAAAAAATGTGTGTAAAACACTACATTTAAATGAATTAGTTAATTTTGCATATAACAATGTGATTAATCGTGGTTCATCATAGAAAACCATGTGATTAACTGCGATTAAAAAAAGTAATTGTTGCCCAGTATTAAAACTAGTGTTGCAAAAAACTGTCTGATTTGTCTTCTAGTGCTACACAAAGCAAGGCTTGGAGTTGACCAGAGTAACAGTTATCAACTCTGACCTTAAAGTGATTTATGACACCTTCGTGAAACCAGAGAGTAAAGTGGTGGACTACAACACCCGGTAAGATTTCAAAAGCAAGCACAGAAATCAATCATGTATAATATATTACTGTTACAATTGGTGTGTAAATAAGGATTTAGCATGATAAACTGACCTTTATAAATGTTACAAGCTAAAGGCCAGCTGCTTACTTGTTCAAGGTTGCAATACCTGATCATGTCCACTTGTTTAAATACACAGCCACACACATTTTTTCAATTATAAAAACAGACATAAGGAATGAGATCAGGAAAAGTGAAGAATACAATAATAACTGAGTAATAATCTATCATTAATGGCAAAATAAACGTATTACCCAATGTGCTCGCAACATGGGTAAACTTTAGAGACACAAGGTGTCCGTTGAATTGAACATGACCAAGTAAACTTAGCTTAGCCTACACATTTTTGTTTTAAATTCACTTTTACTTTGTTTTCCACTTTCCCCAAAGTAAAATACAGTCAGGATTTGGCATGTTTTAAGGAAAAACAAATGTTTTCAGGCAGGCAACATCTTTGGTTATGCTATTTATCAGATATGGAGACAGAGGAGTCTGACAAGATTTCTGCTTACCTAGCCGTAATGATGAGTAAGTAAGTTTAAAATGTAATTAAAACACCTGTATCATTTTTTTTTTATAGCAGGTTTTTTTTGCAGGTTTACTCTACATGTTGCCAATTTCTTGTTCCACCCTGCACATAAATCTTTCAAAACATATTGGAAACTTTGTGTGTTAATTTAGTGTGTAATACATTTTTTCTTATAGATTTATAGGGACATTTCAAAGCTTTTATGTATCAGCTATAACAGAAACTTCCGTTTGATTGTGCAAATATTATCTCTTAATATTACTTGCTTTACTTGCATTCAGAGTAATGGTTACGTCTGTTAAATTGTAGATGCTTGGGGACAGTTTTTAGACCACGCATGCAGCCACGGTTCGGCTATGAGTATGACATGGTGATTGTATAGTTAATTTATAGAAAATTACCTTGAACATTTTGTTGTCACTTCATTTTTGTATCCCTGTTCTTTATTACTAGGAATTCTTATTTTTATTAGCAATTTTCTCTATGAATATTGTGAATGTTACAACATCAGAGAATGTTTTTCTTTTGTCCTGAGCTCATAGCTCTTGGAACATTTCTACCCTTTGGTTTTGTAGTTCTATTGGTGATGTGGCACTTACCTTCAAAATAAAAACAGTGAAAATATGTAATTGTACCCTTCAATTTATGATAAATGCTCTAGTTTAGAATAATGATAAATGCCATGACCCTGAAAGTGCCAAGAATTCCAAATAGTGTTGGAGTTTAAAATAATCTAAAGAGTGTCTAAAGTGTTAAAAAAAATAAGCCCTAAATGAATTATCTGGTGTCCCTTGATAAAATGCGGCACCGAAGGAAATGCCATGGAACCTTTAAATATTATTTATATATATAAATATCATTAAAAAAATTATAATTGTAAGGAGTTCAACATTAAAAGCTGTTTGAGATGTAACCTAAAACTGTGTTCAGTATGTGGAAATAAGGTGATTTTCATGTTCACAGGATTTCCAGATTGAATTTGATATAATCACTACTTAGCTATAACATTAAAAGCAGTGGCAGGTGAAGTTGATTACATTGAGACTAATCAGAATGCTGATCCCTGTCCACCACCAAAATGTCTATAATGGGGCATCATAACTAGACTATTGGGTGATGGAAGATGTTGGCCTGGGCAGATAAATCATGTTTTCTTTTACATCGTTTGCCTACAAATTCTCCAAATTTGCTGCTGGATGTGTTTGACAAGCTAGTCTGATCCATGGAGGCTCCACCTAATAACTAATAGAATTTAAGGTGCCTGTAGCAGATCCTGTAATCCCAGTAAAGTGGGGCATCTATATATCAAGATTTTGAGGTAGTCAGTGCTATTGATTTCACCTGTCATTGGTTTACATGTTGTTTGTTTGTGTGTTTGTGTGTGTGTGTGTGTGTGTGTGTGTGTGTGTGTGTGTGTGTGTGTGTAATGAGCATTATGTAATGAACATACCAATAGGCAGTTATGTCGTTCCAAACAGTAAATATTGCTATTCTCTCACCATTTCACATTATTTTTGATGTTCTTTCAGAGCCACTTTGGTTATATGACCTTATAAACTGCCTGATGTGTGTGTCCAGGTTCTCTGGTGTGACGGAGGAGGATTTAGAAAATGCCACAATGAGGCTGCGGGATGTCCAGGCTGTGTTACTGAACATGTTCAGTGCTGAGTCCATTCTGATTGGCCACAGTCTTGAGAGTGACCTTTTAGCCCTAAAAGTAAGGCACATGTACACACAGCTTTTTAATATTCTGTGTTTTGTTTTGCTCTGTAAATTTGATCCGTGTGCTGTATTTCCTCAGCTGCTGCACAGTATGGTTGTGGATACGGCTGTGGTTTTCCCCCACCGTCTCGGGCTGCCCTACAAGCGTGCTCTCCGCAACCTTATGGCGGACTACCTCAAACGCATCATCCAGGACAACGGTGAGGGCAACACACTTTTCTGGAACACTTTCAGTGTGCTCTAGGCTGAATCGTGAGACTTGAAATACAGGATTTTTGTTAAATTCTGATTATTTGCCTGCATCTTTTTGCGCATTTGTCTGTGTAAGTTAGTACCAGAGCCCTGAATGGTCCAGTGTGCACACATTTTGATATCAGTGTTACATGGGTCATGAACAACCACAACAAAATAATAAGGAATATTTGTATAATAGTGGTATAATGAGTGAACAGTGAGCAGTGAATTCTGATCTGACTGTTCTCATTAGATTCGTGACCTATTTTTTTGTTTGTTTTTGGAATGTAGCAAGAACTTAGGGCAGGGTTTCTCAAACTGATCTGCATATAAGATTGCACACAAGTTTAAAAAATTTACTGTGAAGGATGAATCTGCCTGCCCCTCAAAAGAATGTTATATATCTGTGGATAAAACTGTTACATTTGTGATCTTAAGAAGTATGCTAATACAAAAGAATGTATTGGACAGTATTTTTAATTTTTTGTCTCTCTGTAGTGGATGGACATGACTCCAGCGAGGATGCTGCTGCCTGCATGGAGCTAATGATATGGAAGATCAAAGAAGATGCCAAAGTCAAGAGATGACCTCTGACTATCTTGAGTCACTTTACTCTACCATTCCTTCGCAGCCCGTATGCCTGGACACAGGGAGGAATGGAAGGAAAGGGAAGGGAGGCAGAGTGAAGGGGTACGAGAATGAGAGAGTGGAGTGTAAGCAAAGAAAGGACAAATCCAGAGTAAAAGGTTCATCCACAGCTGTTTGGTCTGAATTGGCAGATCAAAGAAGAAAAAGAGGCGAAGATGCTACTACTGCCTGTAAAAGGGGCGAACATGTACAGACCTGGCTGTTAACCTGATGCAACCATCTACGTACAGCTCCATCTGAAACAAACCCTACATTATTCCCATAAGCGCCCTCTTCAGGCAGCCTTGAAGCAAGACTGCAGAAGAGGTCACTTCTAAAACAGGTGTTCTAAATCCCAAACCTGGCAACACACACGATGCATTTAGTTCTTTTTCTTCACCTCATTTAACTCATTAAATACCTAATAAATTTGCTGGCTGGGTGATATGTGTGGAGTGGAGAAAAATAACCCAAAATGTCTCGCCTTGCATGGAGTCACCAGGAATGAGGTTGGGAACCCTTGCCATAGAGGTTAAACATGACCCTCCTGTCTCCTTTTGAGACTGTTATTTATTTTACATTTGTGTTATTCATTTATGTTTCATTTGTGTACCGTTTGATGAAAACACCCCCCTAATGCACATAAGTTGTAATAGTGCCATGGCGTAGACTGTTGGGGGAACGAAAGACGCATTTGCGTTTGCTGCTTTAGAAAGCTCTATGTTGCACTGCTGGAAAACCTGAGGTGTTAGTATTACAGCAGGAGAGAATAGAATTATATTTGTTACAGTGTTAAGTCCACAGTGTTACTCACCAGATCAAGTTAAGTCCTGATGTCACCTCCATGAGGAAAAGCATATTGGAACATGTCTACTGACCCATAGCTAGCCATAGAGGATTTGTTTTCTGCCTTTTGTTCAGAAGCCTGTACCTTTCCGAACTGTGATCATAAATATATTAAGAGCAGGTAGAGTACCTGTACTACAATCAAAGGGGAATTCCAGTGATTTTTTTTAAAAATTTCTGTATAGTTTGTTGAGATGCATACAGTCATTCGGGGTCACATGAAATTTGCTATGAAATGGTACATTGTAGATAAGAACCAGGCCTTGCAGTGTGTACAACACAAATATAGCCATTTTGTTTACTGTCCAAAACAACCAAACAACAGGAGTGTGGATCTTTTGTATGTAATGTTGATGAGGTGAAATCAAGGTGAAACCAGGCAAATATGCTTTACTTGTGAACTAAATCACTGGAACGCCCTGAATGTACAACTTTGCTACAAATAGATTTTAATGAACATATTTTAGGCTAAAATATCTTTAGGTTTCTCAGAACTATCCAAAATTAATGTCGCAGACTTCAGGTGATATATTTGTAACCATTTCATGTAGTACTTTTCTGTGGTGTAGCTTTTGATGTCAGGCTGCTATCACCATCACTAATTTCTCTAGAACAACCTTTTTCATATTTTATCCAGGAATTTTTGAAAAATCGCCTGAAATGATTCCCCTTCGACAGTGAAAGAGTTTATCAGAATTGCATTTTTTGGTTTTGTTCCCCCAATAATGGCTTTAGATATAAGTTGATGGCTGACCCAGAGACACCTGATTCCTTTATTTCATTTTTCTTTTTGTTCTAAAATCACAGCCTGTGAATAGCATGGATCTGAGCTGGCTGGCTAATACACTCACTCAGACTAGGCCTGGACCACACACCTGCCTGCTAATTCTGTCACTGTACACATTTGACATTACACTGACTAATTTTTCTGTCCCATGTTTGTTTAAGGCATTGTTTTGTACAAAATGGTTTAATCTTGAAGCCATAAGCTGTAAATACGCTGTATCAAAGTTGTTTTGTATCTATTTTTGTTTTCTATTAAATGGTTTAAATCTAAGTGCATTATTTCTTTATTTAGCCTCTTTTTCTGTACTGTGTAATACACTGATGACAACAACTTCTCCGTTTACCTTTTCTAGCTCATCATGAATGCATGGGTGGTGTATTCTTATTGGGGGGGCGGGGAGGGGGCTGCTTGTGTGGGAGCCACCGAAACAGCTCAGAATCTTTGAGACTTGACCTCCACAGGACCTCTGAAGTAGTGTTGGGGTCTCTGGCACCAAATAAGTAACAGATCCTCTGCGGCCTCTTAAATTGTGAGGTGGGTCTTCCATGGATTTAACTGATTTATTTTATCAGTACACAGATGCTCTAATAATTTTGAGATCTGAGGAATTGGAGCCAAGTAAGCTCATTTTTTCCTGCAACAATTCTACAACCGTTTCTGCAGTGTAACAGGGAGTGCTATCCTGCTGAAAGAGGCTGCTGCCATTAGGAAACACCATTGCCAGGACAGGTGTAAATAGTCTGCAATAGTGTTTAGGTAGGTCGTATGTAGTGATGGGAAGTTAGGATCATTTTACTGACTCGGCTCTTTGAGTCTCGTTCAGCCAAATGAACGAATCTTTTTTTGAGTCATTACGTTCATTTTGTTCATTTTAGCAAAATATAATTAAAATCTTATGTGTTACTTTCCCAACACATCTACTGCTTACAGAAACATTGATCATACTACAAACAAGACAAAACTATAATGCTATAAGCAACAGAAAAGTTTCATTCATTGTTTACCTGTGTCTTTACTCTAAGATTAACTCACCTCGCCTCTTATCTGACAAGTTTTCGGGTTTGAGTCGTTCATTCATCACCTGAAAGCCCAATTAGCGAACCAATGCAGGCTGAGCTAGAAAGAGAATAGATTATTTCATCTCTTGAGTCTTCGGGTTTGAGTCGCACGTTCATCACGTGACAGCCCCGTAACATTAACCTATGCAGCCTGAGACGGAATAAGAATTGATTAGTTCATCTCTCGTGTCTTCGGGTTTGAGTCGTACGTTCATCCCATGACTTCATCGTAATGTTAACCAATGCAGCCTGAGCCAGAAAGAGAATTGATTAGTTCATCTCTCGAGTCTTTCGAGTCGTTCGTTCTTTTGTCACGTGAGTCTGCTTGGCACTTACCGGTTCAGTACCTCAGTCAAATACTATTGTAAAATTCAATTTGTTGGATCATATTTATAAATGATCATAAAATGATCATAAAATATCTAAAACGCATTTTCTTAAATGAAAAGGTCTGTCAATTTGTGTCACTATGATTTTGTTACTGTTTCTTGAGGAATTGTGGTGTGTTATTTTATAAATAAAAAATCCTGTTACAAATAAATTATTGATTAATATGTCCTTTCATTGTCTTTGTCTATCAGTAAACAAACTAGGCTATACAATAAAATAATCCAAGCTTACAATTACAAAGTACATATAGTTAAGAATCATACACTATTCAACAGCAGTGCTCATTTGTATTCCAATTTTGAGTTTCCTGGTATGTTTTTCCTATGCATACTTAATATACTGACTTAATAATTGTATAAAAACATCAAAAAGGACATAATGACAAAGTAAAAGCAAATAACATTTTTAATTTAAATGATTAAGGTTAGCTTTAAATATTAAGGTTATGATAACTTTAACTTCAAGTTGTTCAAGTTAAAGATATTTACTTAAAAATATAATGTGCTAGGGTCAATGGTTCAGCTGAAGGAAAACTGTCACTCAAGACTGTCACCAAGGGAACGGTGACCATTCCACACCCATCCCCCCTTGTTTTGCACTAGGTGGGGAGCAGAGAAGAGTCTAAGACAGATTTTAACACCTCAGGAGAATGACCACTAGAAAAAGGAGTGATGTTTGGACTCATTTTGTGGAAACTTCAGCCACTGAAGAAAAATGCAGCATTTGCAGAAAACTAAAGGAGGAAGTACCTCTAATTTGAGGAGGCACCTTAAAGCCTCACATCCAACTGTGCTGTTAGCACAAGTAAGAACAAGGACTGAAGATGATAGCCCTGCAGCAAGTGGAGCTGTTTTTACCAGCAGGACTTCTTCTGCTGGACCTTTGACGGCTTTGGCTGGCACGCTGACCACATCTACAGTATCCAGTACACCAGCAGAACCCACTAACATGCAAGGAGCAGTTAGGCCAAGGAGACCACAACGGCAAACGTCCCTGAGAGGTTTTATAACAAGACCAATGGATCGCTTAAGACAAAGCAAACTTGATGATGCTCTGATGAGAATGATTGCTTGTGACTTCCAGCCATTTTCTATAGTGGAGGATAAGGGCTTCAAGGAGTATTCACGTCTTCTGGACCCATCATACAGGCTACCTAGCAGAAAAACACCATCAATAACTGTAATGCCTAGTCTGTATGACATGTTAAGAGGTGATATAATGTACAAAATCAAGATTGCCTCTGCTGTTTGTCTCACAACAGACTGCTGGACCTCTTTGACTACAAGAAGTTACATGACCGTGACATGTCATTTCATAGAGGACTTTCAGATGACCTCCTATCTCCTGGACTGCTTTGCTTTGACAGACAGACACATTGCTGCTCACCTGGCAAGTGAGCTGATAAGGGTTACAAATGAATGGAGTGTGGGTGACAAAATTGTAGCTTGTGTCACAGACAATGCCAGCAACATTGTTTCAGCCCTGAAGGATCATCTCCACTGGGACCACATACCTTGTTTTGCCCATAAGCTGAACCTGATTGTCAGAGCTGCATTGAAGGAGGTCCAAGCAATATTGCAGAAGGTCAAGACAATAGTTGAATACTTCCATAGAAGTACAGTTGCTTCAGACAAACTCAAGTACATGCAGAAACAGATGGGTCAAGAGCCGTTGCGGTTAAAACAGGATGTGGCCACAAGGTGGAATTCAACATATTACATGTTGACAAGATTTACGGAAATCAAAGATCCAATCATCTCCACTCTGGCACTAACTAATGCATCTCTGCCAAACTTGTCGCCAGACGCATGGGAAATGTCCAGAGAAATGGATTATTAAGCCATTTGAGGAGGTCACCACTGAAGTGAGTGCAGAAAAGTAAGTAATCCAATACATTTTATTATTATTCATTTTAAAAACACATTTTAAACGTTGTCTCTTATGATGCATATTTTTCTGTAATCTAATTTTAACAGAGAATTATATGCAGTACTGATTTTGATTTTGTTATTATTCATTTATAAAAAATGTTTAATCTTCATAGGTTTGTGACTGCCTCCAAAGTCATTTTGATGACAAGAGGTCTTCAGAGGATTGTTGTACGATATCAGAGAAATCCCTCCAGCTTTGGCCCTGTTAAAAAGCTTGTGGATTCCCGGATGTCAGAAATGACTAGGAGGTTTGGCAAAGTGGAACACATTGAAAAGCTTGGTGACGCTACTTGCCTCGACCCAAGGTTAAAAAAGCAAGCCTTTGTCAATCACCAGGCAGCAGAGGACACAGTAAAGAGGGTTACAGCAGCTGTAGCAGCTATTAACCCAGCTCAGAGTGAGGAGGAGGAGAATGCTTCAGAGCCTAGTGCGACTGCCAGTGCAGGGGCCATGTTCTGGGAGGACTTTGATGAGAGGGTAGCAAGCTTGAGGCCTTCTGCTACCACTTCTAAGACAGACGCCATGGTGGAGATGCGGGCCTACCTTGCAGAGCCAGTCTTACCCCGCACATCAGACCCTCTGGCCTGGTGAAGGAGATGTTCTGCTGTATACAAAACCCTTTCTGAGATCATGAAGTCAAGACTTTGTATTGTGGCCACATCTGTGCCATCTGAAAGAATTTTTTCAAAAACTGGGCAGATTATCTCAGACAGAAGAAACAGACTAAGCCCATCCAACATCCGGGAGCTTGTTTTTTTGAACGCAAACATGCCTTAAAGCAAGTCCTAAAAATATAGCCACAGTGTGTTATTTATTTTAAAGCTTATGTATTTGTATTTCCTTTTAAAAAGCCTAGCTTGTAGTGCAGTATATATCATTTTTAATATTGTGAGTTAATTTGTTAAGGTTATTGGGCCTTGTGGCTTTATTTTATTTAATTGTTTTCATTTAGGCCTATTTTTATTTAAGTTTTTCAAATTCATTTGGGAATAGTTATCCTCTGCTATAAAACCTTTCTGGCACAAAAGTGTTATTTATTTTAAAGGTTATTTCTTTTTATTATTTTTTTAAAAGCCTAGCTTGTGCAATTTTTTATAGTTAGTATCTTTTAATTTGTAATTATTTTTATGTAAATTGTTTAATTAATTTGTGAATAGTTATCTTCTTTGCTATAAAGCTTTTCCCCCCACAAAAATAAACAATAAAAACAATTTGAGTGTGTACACTGTGTCTAAAGTGTCAGTGTTTCAAAAGTATAGTTTACAAAGACAATCTGATTTAGTAAATAACTGCACAGTTTAGTAATCAAGTATCAGTAATCAAGTAATCAAGTTTTTTAGTTACAAGTCACTATCATTGGTAAGTACATGTGACTTTTCAGTTACAAAAACAAACGAACTTGTAAACATTGAAGGTAATTTATAAAGGTGTAAATATATGGTAATTGACTCAAAAATGTTTCATAAATCATACAACGAGGTATTGTATTTTATGAAGATTCAAAAAACAAACAACCTCAAAAACAAACAACCGCCCCCCCCAAAAAAACCAAAAAACAAAATAAACAAAAACAAAACAAATATTTTTGATACTTGATTTGTTCTCTGATAGGGATTTCAGCATCATATGGGCAAAATATAAAGAATAACCAACTCTTTATTACCTTTTAGTACATTCAGTGTTATGGAAAAGAACCATCAGGACAGAAATTCACATATTTATAAAATAAATAAAATAAATAAAATAATAATAATAATAATAATAATAATAATAATAATAAACTATGTACCCGTTTGTAAGGAAGGTTGTAAATTAGTAACTAATTTCACATAAAATAAGAATGAATGACTCGAAAGACTCGAGAGATGAACTAATCAATTCGTATTCCGGCTCAGGCTGCATAGGTTAACGCAAATGTGCATGCGCGACTGAAAGAATCACTCGTACGAGACGACTCGTTGTTCCCGAGTCACATTAAAGATTCGTTCAAAATGAACAAATCATTCAAGAACGACCCATCACTAGTAGTATGTGTGGATGCCAGAACTCTTGGTTTCCCAACAGGACATTGCCCAGAGCATTACACTCTGCCAGCTTGTTTTTCCCTAAAGTCTGTCCTGGTGCCATCTCTTCCAAAAGCAACAAATACACACCCAGCTGACCACTTCATGAAAAATAAAAATGGTTCATCAGGCTAGTACACTTCTTCTTTTGCTCCATGGTCCACGTTTGATGCTCACGTGTTCACTGCAGAAGCAAGGAAAGGGGTTAGCATGGGCACTTTGATTGGTCTGTAGCTACCCAGCAGCCTGTGGTGTACTGTATGCTCTGCTGTGTGGCACCTTTCTGTCATTAAAAGCATGAACATTTTTGAGTCAATTGTACTGCAGTTACTGCAGTAGTTCTTCCGTGGCATTGGAGCAGATGTTCCTTTTTTCCTCTCGGATACAAGTAAGTCTTTTTTGTCCAAGACAAAGTCACTGGGTTGATGTCCTTGGGCCACTTTTGGTAGGTACTAACCACTAGTAAAACCTCTGACCCAGTTTTAGCCATCACAATGCCACCCCTAGTCAAAGTCACACCCTTGCCCGCTTTTCCTGCTTCCAACATGTCAGCTTCAAGACTGTTCACATGTTGCCTAACATATCCCACCCCTTGTCAGTTGCCTCTGTAATGAGATAAAAAGTGTTTTTAACTTATTAGTAATTGAAAAAAAAGCTAAGAGTTTTGAGCTTATGTTTTTGTTGACTACATTAGCATCAAACCCAAAGCCAAAGAAGCAAATTTCAGAAACTAAACACTTTCGATTGATTAAATTTGGACAACAAAATGGAGACATTCTGTAAAGTCGAGTTTTCACTAGCTACTCCTTTAAAGGCAATATCTCTCTGGGTGTGCTTCATTATGATCTGTGTGCTGTTCCTGGCCACATCCAGCAGATGCCTGACCAGAGTCCCTCTTTTACTCAGCAGCTGTTTTATTGGACAACAGAACTGAATAAAAAGGGCAGAGCAGGGTGAGAGGAGCCCCCATTGTGTCCTCCTCTCCCTGGGCCCCTGTGTTTACCCACCAGACCCAGAGCCGTCACTTCCCATCCGGGCGGTCCACTGCAGACGGCAGGTATTAAAAAACCCTGTGCTGCGGGATCAATACCAGGCACAATGCTACTGCGGCTGTGTAGGGGCTGATTTAGAGATTTGGGCTTGTGGGATGGAGCAGCTTAAAGAGTTGTTCATTATCAACTTCGATCAGAGCACCCTCTCTGATCACCTTTGACTGGCGGGGACACTCAGGGGGGCAACATGCTGGGAAGAGCCCACACTGACCTCTAAGCTTGGAGCTGATTAACGCTCTGTCATTCCCAATTTATTATACTCTGTTATTGTCTGCAACACCACTTGTAGTGTACACTCTGAAAGTAATACTAAAAATCCAAATAATAGTCAATCAGCTATAACATGTTTGGTGTCTTCATTGGTTCTTCGTTTGTTTTGTAGTGAAGCTAAGATACTAATATAGCCATCAAGTTACCAAAGGTTACCACTGATTAGCGTCATGCAAAGAGCATGGCTAATCGTCACTCTTGCTACTCCTAAAAACACATCCCAGCTAAAAAATTTGGCACGACCATTTATCTTCGCCTCTATCATTAGAAGACCATGAGATCCCCAGTAATGCCACAGCTATTGCAAGGAGTCAAGGAGAGCACAATTAACCTATTTCTCTTTGTGCAGGTAGAGTGACCATTCCTCTCTCTTTATATGATGTAGCAGATTTTTCTGTACACTTTTTTTAGATGTTACACTAATGGCGGTTTGAAAAGAAGAAGCATGTTCTGTTAATATACAACATTATACTGACCACTTTTACCATTGATGTTGCTCTTTGAATGTGTAGCTGTCTGAAAGATCAGAACTAGCTGTGGCTTATTTTTTAAGCACAACAGAGCAGTCACAGCCGGCTCGGCCTGGCCCGGCCTCCATTTGACCTCAGGTCGGTCATTAACTCTGTCACACCCAGTACAAACTTGAGCCTAATTAGGAGACTAATGTTCAATTCACTTCCAATATTGATCTGTCACTCAAGGAGACAGACCACCAGGCAGCCCCATGGACTAGTATGAAAGCTCTGGTTAAGACTTGCCGTTGCTTTATGAACAAGATGAATCTATACGGAAAGCCCTGTGCTATCAAACACAAAAAATCAATGTAAAGTTTTCCATTAACACAAATGCTCAGTACAAACAGACATGTGGCAAACAATATATAATGTGTTTTTTAATGTGTATCCAGTTTCGGACAGCATAATTTGTGTTATTTTTTCTAAGACACACAGTATATAATATGATAAAATATGCTTACAAATATATACATTTAACCTCATGGAGACTTTACATTTTCTGATGCAGTGTTCAGATTTGCAGCTGAGCTGCAATTTTCACTTCACAGACAGTTTATTAGGAGCATTTCTCGCTCTAGTCATTTTACCAAGAACAAATTCCTTACAGTATATTTCATTATGGACTGTAACCCATTATTTTTGCTCTAACCCAATCCATCAGTAGAAAGGGACCACTATAAGAGCAAATATTATTCGGATGGTGGACCATACTCAGCTCAGTAGTAGATCTGATATGGTAGAGAGTGTGTGGCACTGGTATTAGTGGGTAGTGTTGGGGTTTTAACCCACTGTGCACACTCACCAAACCATTAGTAGCTCCAATTTGCTGTTGTACTGACAGGTTGTTGCCCTTATTGATGCACAGATTCAGTTCTTTATTTAAATATTTTTTCTTTTTCTTCAAAAAATGCGTTAATGTGTTAATTTTTACAATGCTTTATTAGAATTTGGTGATGAGATAACGGTTAATGGCCTTTCCATTAAGACAGTGATGTGGGTTTTTTGCTTTTATTTGGTCTTTCAGGTCTGATGGCGACTTCAACAGTCCTTCTTCATTCTCATTTCCTAAAGACATTCTGGGTAGGAGTAAATAAAACTTCTGTGCTGTGTTAAGGGATCTAATGTATGTACCGGGTTATTAAACTTGGGCTAATCCTATATATGGTTCATTTCCACACATTACTAATCTCAGTTGCGGAAACACTGGACAGTTGCCTACTTGTAGAACACACATCTAGGCACTACAATTTTGTGAACATTTTAATGTCATTTATATGAACGTGTCTCTATTTTTTATACATGATTTGTTTAATGCGATGTCTTACATGTTGACCTTGAGTCTGCAGTTTGGCTGATTTAAGCAGGAAGTGTTTTGGTATCTCTATAGTTGTCTGTTGCTTTGTAAAATGCAATGACATGTTTTAATTTGAACAGGGGTGTCAAAACGTTTGCACTTAGTAGTTGTATTATCAGTGTAAGAATCAGTATTATCAGTAAGACAAGACATTTTATAAGCTGATTCTTTTTTTTGTGGAGTGTTCAATTGGTGGCCTGGTATCAGAACTATAGTTGTGGGTAATTTGCACAGCTGAAGTGAAAGTCTTTTCTTTGTGCTTAATTTATCCAGCTAAGTGAAATATTCCCATTCTGACAGTGTTGTGAAAACTGTATTATTCTACTTTCAGGGCCTTGAATGACTGTCTGGTTCTCTGCTGGTGAACACTTTACAAAAGTTTGAAGGGAAAAAAAACAGTGTTTGTGTGTGGGTGTGTGTTGAATCTGTGTTTCTTGAGTGTTTCTCTGATCTCTTGCTGGGGGCTTAAACTCCGCTGCTGCCCTGCTAGCCTGCAGTGAGGATCCCTCACTGTGCCGGGTCAAAGGCCAGCCGGCCCCATCGATCCCCCCAGTGAAGAAGTGTTTAGCCCCCCGCCCTGCTCCAGCAGGCCCGGCGCCTCTCGATTGTGCTGCTGCTGGATCGATCTGGCGCGTGTTGGGGCCTCTTGCTTTAAGCGGCTCCTCCCGGATAACTGACAGCTACAAAGCTCTCTCCTTGACAGGCACTTGTCAATACAAATTTCAGCTATTGATGACTAATTAAAGAAAGAAAGAGGGAGAGAGCGCGATCTGCCCTCGAACTCAAACATCTGTTGAACAGGATCGGTAAACAAAACCCACTATGGGATGTCTCAAAAGGCCACATGAAACCCCTCTTGACCATTCTCAACTGCCCCCTGTAGTTTCTAGCCGATTCAAAGAACATTAAAAACCATTCAGACATAGAACAGGTCCTTGTCGATAAGGGTTTACTCCTATTGCCAAGACCATTGTGTGGCACCAGAGGAGCTGTCCACTGTAAAACCGCTGTCATTCAGGCTTATTCTGAGAATCTGCCTCTGTGCACATTGTATTTCTCCTTTAAAAAGAATAGTCAACAAAACCATTTTTCTCCAGTGCCTCAAATATCATCCATCATCAAAAACATGTTTAGAGAAGGCTTATGTGGTTTCTAACACTGTATGACATACACTCGTAAAGAAAGAAGCACGAAAAAGAGTTTTTTCAGCAACCCCGTAGAACAATTAATTTCTCTTTAAAACATTTTATAAAGGTTTAAAAACTTTCACATAATGCAACAGTTTAGAAGCAGTTAAAGACTTTTCACTTTAACAGCATGTGGAGGGTCTTTAAAAAAGTTATTTCTTTACATTTCGTGTAATTACAGATAGCAAACTGACTGAAACAGTGCTGATTTGATGCTAAGCACTGAATCAACATACACCAAATGGACAAAATATTGGGACGCCTGACCACTATACCGACAGTGACTTTAATGGCTTTCCAAAAGATTTTGGAGTTTCTATGGAAATTTGTGCCCATTCGTTCTGTAAAGCATTTATTAGGTCAGGCACTGATGTAGGGTGGACGTAGCTCAGTGGGTAGGATACTTGACTCTGGACCATGAGTTCCTGGGTCGAATCCTATCTCCAGCTCCTCCACCACCACTTCCCTGAGCAAGACCCTTAACCCCAAGTGGCTCCAGGGAAACTGTCCCCTGTAGTTAGGAATGGAAGTCGCATTGGATAAAGGCGTCTGCTAAATGCCGTAAATGTAAATGTTGGATGAGAAGGCCTGACTACCAATCTCCGTTCTAGTTCATCCAAATAATGACGGAAGCGGTCGAGGTCCATCAAGCCATGTTTTATTGGACCTTGCTTTGTGCACTAGGGAACAGTAACACTAGAGTAGAAAAGTATCTTTCCCAAACTGCGTCCACAAAGTTAGAAGCACGGCATTGTCCAAAATGTCTTGGCATCCTGAAGCATTAAGATGAAGCCCTTTACTGAAACCAACTCTGGAAAACAGGTGTGTCCCAATATGTTGGTCTATGTAGTTTAGGTTTTTTATGTTGAATTTGCTTTGAGGCTTGGTCATTAACTACAAGTACTTTCATTATTACCAGGCACTGTAGTTTAGAGCAACTGTTGTAGGCAAGCCCAGCATTCAGAGATTAACATTTATTCCCACCTGGCAGTGCTGCCTGGATGGGGATCAAACCATGAATCTAGGGCAACAGTGTTACCCACACCTTCACACGTCCATCACATGGCTATACATGGATTTGTTCACCAGCAGTTGGTAAAATTTTGGATCTTAACAGACTGTACAGTGTGCTGCAGGAGATACTGCACGCGCCTGGCATACAGAAGACTGGAGGATATATCCCTGCACAGGGAGCGCAGCCAGGATTAAAAGTTCTCAGGTAAGTCTCTGTATGCAGCATTTACTTACCATCGTAAATTACTCTGGATTAGAATATTTGCCAAATACCTCAAAGTTTAAGTATTGTGTGTTATATTTTGTGAATACAGAAGTGAATGTATTATGAACAGTTGTAGCATTTGATCCATATTCAATATGACCCAGTACTGAACCAATGGCCAAAAAACTGCAAATTTGGTGAATATTTTTCTGATTCAAAGCATTTTCCCCAACATCAAATCAACATTATTTCAGTCAAAATTGTATCTAGATTTCTGGGCCCCTTACATCCAGGAGTGTTATCTGTATGTTACCACTATACTGCTTTCTATGAATATAAACAAACTTATATCAAAGTGCTATATAAATAAAATTTAATTAAATTGAATATATGTTAAAAAAAAGTATTGGGATGCCTGACCTTTAAGCCAACAGGGACTTTAATGACATTGCATTCAATTGTAATATGGAGTTTCTCCTCCCATTGCTGTTTTAAGACTTTCCAAGAGATTTTGGAGTTTCTGTGTAATTTGTGCCCATTCACTCTGTAGAGGTCAGACACTGATTTGAGGTGAGAAGGTCTGGTTCTGTTACAGTTCATCCAAAAGGTGCTGGATGGAGGTTGAGGTCAGGGCTCTGTGTGGGCCAGTCAAGTTCTTCCACATCGAACACATCCAATGTCTTCATGGACCTCCCTTTGTGCACTGGGGCACAGTCTGAATTGAAAACATTCTTCCCCAAACTGGGTACGCCAAATTGGGAGCATCGCCTTGTCCAAAATGCAAAGGCTAGGTGTTTATTTTAAAGCAACACTAGAATTCATTAAGTAAAATATGTCCCAATACTTTTGTCCACATAATCTGATGAAAGGTCTCAGAATTTTGTCCATTTTTTGGTCTATCTATATAGCATGTTGTATAGTGTCAGAAACCCCATACACAGGCCTATTTAAATTAAATCAATAAACTTATCTTTAGAGTAAAGAATGTGATGATTTAAGATTATTTATACATGTGGCATGCACAGTACTAATTGACTGGTTATATACTGTTGATTACTTATTAGCAACATTAGTCTTGTAAAAAAAAAATAAAGCAAACTTCTGAGACCACTCCAGCTGACCTCATTCGGAGTTGCTCAAATTAGATTTTTCACCAGACTATCACTTTAAGTGCCTGACTGGGAAGTCTTTTCTTTCCAATTGAGGGTATAATCATGAGGCACACAGCATGTTGGAGTAAATATTTGGACGCAAGCATGAGCATGGTGGTTAGAACCCCTGCTCTCCTTTCTGAGTTGATTAGGAACCTGCAAATGGTGTTTTTGTGTTTGTTGCATCCTATGCCTACAACTCTGCACTTTTCTTTCAATGCTAGAGAGTTTTGGGGGTTTGATAAGTCTCATCAGAACCATCCTATGCTTTTAAAAGCACTAATCCCTGCCTGCGGATCCTTGAGCCTAGGGATATCCCCTTTAAACCTTTTAAACTAGAGGAGAGACTTAAACCCTAATGCCCAAGGAGCTTGCCCTAAACTCTTGCATTAAGACAAATTGGTGTGTGTGTGTGTGGGGGGGGGCACATCCAGTTAGACAAATGTAAGTAAACATCAGACTGTTTAAAAGCCATGAGAATGTATTTAAGAAGCAAGGTTTGGGTTTGAACAGCCACCTCCCCTCTGTGGTTGTCTTCAAATGGCTGCGTGGGCTGGAGCAAAATGGTCACTGGGGGGTCAGCGCAGTAGGGCCAAGCTTGAATCTGTCAACACCAGGATGTTATGGCGTTGGGTGGATGAGAGGGAAAGGAGGGATTGAAAAACAACTGGCTTTGTGTTTGTCCTAAGCTGTAAACTAAACAAATATCCAGTATTTTTCTCGTGTTTTGATTCTACTTTACCCGAAGTGCATTTAGGATGTTTGTATGGTTTTATTTAGAGTTAAGCAGGCTGTTCTCAAAAATGCAGATGAAAAATTCTAAATGAAAAGGAGTTAATAAAGCATCTGCCTGGAACCAATTTTAGTTTGTCGCCTGATCGGTAAAGTGTTCTGTTGGAAAAAGAAAAAAACCCCAAAAAAAACAAAGTGAAACTGGAGGCGTTCAAATGTTTAGGGATCCTTTCACTTTACAATCTGAGAGATCACTGGACTTATCAGGCCTTAATCCAGGTCAGGTGTAGACAAGTCCAGATAAAGGATGTGACCCTTCGAACCTCTCAACAGCCATGGACTCATCTAAGCAGTTGAAAGGGGATCTGACACTTCCTGTTTGAAATGTCCACTGTCTGAAATGTTATTGGGAAATGAAATTAAAGGAAAAGTGTTCAAGTCAAGACAAAATCTCCAATAAATACGTTAATAAAAATATCCACATCACTGCCAAGGAAAGAAATGACTTGCATGGGAATAAGGATTAACTGACCTACTGTGCAGTGCTGCCCCAAATGTAAGTTTGGAGGACAAGGGGAAGCATTTCAGTTTAGGAATATTTTGCCATGTGTTGGATGCACTTTTAAGCTTTGAAGGTGTGAAAAATTGCTATGGGGATACAGGACAGAGAGTCAGGGTAGAAACTGAAGAGTATACTACACAAAGATCTAAAACATGCAGGAAGGTTCAGTTTTCCAAGATTTATGCCCTACACCCAGTTACACGTGTAAATATCTAAAAGACAGGACATTGTGGTGGCCTAATATATTTTGGAGACTGAGAAGGAAAGAGAAGAGAAGAGAAGAGAAGAGAAGAGAAAAGAAGAGAAGAGAAGAGAAGAGAAGAGAAGAGAAGAGAAGAGAA